>PVKB01004116.1:0-159163 GCA_004027205.1 Ctenodactylus gundi | reverse complement strand
ATATGTGAAGCATAGAAACAGCGATCCACCTCTAGGACATGGAGAAAAGCCCTGTAGCAATTCCCGCTAGTTGAGGACCATGCCTGACCCAGCCCCCTGCTTTCTCTGCTTCTGAACACACTTCATTGGGTCAAAGAATGAGTGGGTAGAAGAACAACTTACCAATGTGTTATATTATGCCCTTGGCCTTTCCGTCAAAAGACACTGGCAAATGATATGGCCTTTCTTCTTTTGCATCGGTTAAAGAAACACTATTCCTCCTCTGCACATGGAATTGAAAGCATGGTTGATAATGTGCTTTTCATGCGTGCAAGCCAATTCTGAGCAAGTTTCCATATAAATAGAACTTAGGATTCATTATGATTCTGGTTGCCCAGGCTTCTTAATAAAGCAGAAATTTTGCTAGGGGCAACTACAGGAAGGTGGTTATGAAAAGCATCACGAATACTTCCAGCTGCCTTCTGAGCAGGCTTTGGAAAATATTTCCATTTCCCTCTGAATTTTATTAATTTTCCTGACAGAAAAATGGACTTTGAAATAATGGTGCCTGCTGTCTACTCATCAAAAGATTGGGTCTCAGACCATCCGTGTGATGTTTTGCTAAAATGAGATTTAATTTTAAAGCTACTGGCTGACCATAAAAATAACTATCTCTTGAAAAGGTTAAAACCTGCTGAAGGTTATCCTGATAGCTAAATTTAGGCTTGTTTCTATTAGCAAAGGTCAAGACCCACAGCGGTCCGGTGTGGAGCCATCGTGTTGAAGCCATCCTGTCCTTTTTGTCACTGCTAGCGTCTATGGCCAATGGCACAGTTCATCCTTTGTCTGCTGTATTTTCTCACATTCTGTGCCTCTTTGGCTGTGGTCGGCAAGGCCATTCAGACAAAACTATGAACCAAGGTTCCCGTTTAATTGTACCTTTTGTGTGAGATTTAAATCTAAAACACACAATCCCTTGTGATACGTTATGTCCGTTTTTCTTTTCCTGGCATGGATAGAAATAAAACTGTGGCAGTTTTTCTGAGCCATTTCTTCCATAGAAACATAAAACACGAGGAAAATGACTTCCGTTCTTTTTTTCTTGCTTTTTACACCTCCTTCTCAAGGTTTGGGAAGTTGTAAAGCGGGCAAATGGTGACCTAGAGCTAAACCACCAGTGCACTTTGGGGAAAAAAAGGGGGAGGGTTACCTTTATTAGTGGAAGTCTGTGGTCAGGACTGAAGCAGCACACTTTGAGATTTGCCCACATTTATGGACATGTTCATAATTTAGAAAAATGGTTAAAAGTCACACAAAAGACAGAAAGGGAAAGATATGTGTGAAATAGCCTCTAATGAAAGGTTCCCTAGCTCTGTCCATATGGTGATCTTTGATGAGAAATAACTTTCATCATACCACAATAGGTAGAATAGAACACCATATATATATTATATATAATGTACTTAGGAATCATTAATCTGGAGTCCCGCTACACTATATATGTATATGTATATACATACATACACACACACACACACACACACACACACACACACATATATATATATATATACATATATAATATATATGTATGTATATATAATGTACTTAGGAATCACTAATCTGGAGTCCTGCTACCTGAGGAAACTGTGGCATGAATTTTAATAAGGTATTCTTATCAAAGAAGGATTTTACAAATTCAGTTCATGAATTACGGCAACCTATCCCAGATACTCAAAATATTCCATGAGGCTGTGCATTATCCATGGTGTTGCTAATTAAACATCCATTCCATTTTCAAGTATTAAATTGCAAATTTTAATAAGGTTCAACCACTGGAATTGGTTTTCCTAGTAATGCTCTCTCTCTCTCTCTCTCTCTCTCTCTCTCTCTTTTTCTTTCCCTTCAAGAAATTGCACTACTTACAAAGACTATTTACGTTAATAAAATCAACTTTGATTTGATAATCTTTGTGGAAATACTATTTATTTAATTCTAGCTATATAAATAAAAAGTATTTTGTAGTTTATGAAAGGGCATGTTTTTAATAAAATGAATTGGGGAATTTTTCTTTTTTCTAAGTGGTCATCTTGAGTTATTGTCTAAGATTTTCCATAAAATTGTAGCTATTCATGACCAAAAAGCCTGCTAAAATACAATAAAGGGATGGGTGGGGGATGCTGAGAAAGCACTGCGGAAGCTGAAATTTTGAGCAAGGGAACAGAGCACATTTCTTTAGAGCAGGTTGTGTGGACTGAAATAAGTTATCAGAATTTATGTCAACAATAACAGGGACAAGACATCATAGGCTGCTTGGGGAAGACACAGCAGCAGCAGCAGGTATTTCTTTCCCTAAAGAACACCAGCCTGAGATGAGTCCTGGAGAATGAATCAGACAGTATAAACCAAGAGTCTTACGGACTACCAGCAGAGATAAGGTGGACCCACATCCAAACTTTGCTCTGAATGTTGAGACCAATGATGCCACATACCCACACCAAAGAGAATAAGCAAACATTTATTCATCACATTATAAGAATGTTTGGCAGAGGAGGGTGGGTAAAATAAATCTTCAAAAGAATATCCAAAAATAGCAGCCAGGGCCACATGGTGAATTCAAGACCAGCCTGGCTATCACAGAGTGAGAACCTGTTTTATTAAAAAAAAAAAAACCCTCCAAAATTATGAATTTTGTTAAGTCTGTTATCTTAAGTATTTTGCCAAAGTACTAGAGCAATGAGTAGCATAGAAGTCAAATATCAAAAAACATAATTGGAATATCAAAGAACAGAATTGGAATTTCTATTACTAAAAAGCCATTGTACATTTTACATTTTTCCAAAATGTCCATTCAAAAACATAAAAAACCTGATGATTGTGGTGATTACCTCTCAATCTATACATACCAAAGCATCAAGTTGAATGCCTGAAATGTAGTTCCTATGTGCCAATACACCGTAGCATAACTATTCTAGTGTGAAAAATGAAACCAGAACATTATCTGTACAAATATTAAGGAGCCTGGATTGTGAGCAGCCGATGACCAGCAAACCTGAAGTTGCCATGTGTTCTGATCAATGTGTTCTGACATACTGAGTCAAATTCCCTTTTTAGTACCTGAGGACATTTTGGGAAAATTTCATTAATTTCAAGTCACTTTTAGCTATTAAAACTGTAGCTCAACATTAATATTTCAATCAGAAACTCCGCTTAACTCCCTCTCTGACTTTCGCCAAGTGTGAAGTGTGAAGGGGGGCGGCTCAAGGGTGCTACCCCACTCTTACTTAGTTGCATCTCTCTGGGCCCAAATTCTTTGGCATTGAGGATAAGCAGAAGGAAATAGGAAATGTCTTATTTATTGGGACAATAGTCAAATCCTCCTTTCCATCTTCCGAGTCTTTTCTGGCTAATATGAGTGGCAATAAATATCTTTCATGTCACAGAAATTAAAATGTTAGCCTACCCACTCAAATACAAAGCTCTTTGAGGACCTGCACTGTTTTCAAATCGGGTTTTAACTTAATTTCTACCATGGTCTCCACGGTGTATTTTACACCACCTTGAAAGTGGGAACACCTCAAACGGAAGACTGTATCTTGGTGGTTGATGCCATCCAGAAAGCTCAAGCCCAGTTGTGACCCCAGAGAGACCTAAACACATTGAGTGCCTCTGCTACGGTTTTTATCCTGAGTGTCCCCCCAAACCTTACGTATTTGGAACTGTGTGTTATTGGGAGGAAGGGTCTATCTGGAAGGGGCAGATGTTTAAGGTATGACCTGGAAGGGATTCTCAATTTGTTGAGATTGGGGATTGCCTAGGGCAAAGACTTCAGGTGTTGTGGTTGACTTTACGTGTCAGGAGATGAGGGAGGGGCAGCCGGCAGCTCGTAGTATGTAAAGGAAGGGAGAAGAATCATTGTTACAGCTTCTTCCTGGGAAAGCTCGTGCGCTTGCTCCTGCTTTGCTTGGCTTCTGTCCGCAGTAGGGTAAGCAGCAATCCAGCCTGTCTCTGCCAGGTGCCCTCCCAGTGCTGGCTGCCCCCTCAGCAGACTGTGTGAGACTTTCTGAAACTGTGAGCTAAGTATATTTTTCCTCCCTTAAATTGTGGGTGTTGGGTATTTTGTTGTAGTAACACGAAAGTAGCTAACACAGCCTCCTTGCCGTGTCAAGTGGGATGGGAGACGACAGCTCTTCCTCTGCTCATCCTCCTGCTTCACCATAGTCATCACCCACTGCTCTTAGTCCCATTTGAGGAGAAACCACGGATTGGTGGCATAGTGTTGCTTGAACAAACAGTCAAGGAGAAAGAGGAATACCAGATTTCCCTTCTTAGAAGCATTCATTATTATGTGATTCTTCTAGTGTTTTCCTAAAAACGTGACTTAGAATTAGGAAAAGAAATAACCACCTACCACCCATAAAAGCCGGACACTGTCTACAGGGGCTTTTGCATTCAACTCTTTTTTCCCCACTCCTATAGTTATAAAGAAAAGTGTAAATGACAAACTATCCATAGGAAAATTTGAAGGGGAAGGGGAACGATGCAGAAAACAACAATGTTGTGTATTCTTCATCGTAAAGAATCATGGGACCAAAGGATTTCAAGTTGTTAGTCATGAAAATGTAAGTGAATGTATATAAATAATAAATACCAAGAAAATAAATAAAATATAGCATGCTAAGAAATAGGATGAAGCAGGGGAAGAAGGAAGAAAAGAGAAAAGCAATCAAAATGTTTCTTTCGTCAAGTTTCACCCTAGCTACAAAAACTAAAATTTAAAAATCACAACACTATAGATAAAAATAATCTAAAGCATAACTACAAATATGAATTCTAGTATATTAAGCAGAAATACAACAAATGAAAGGAACTGTATTATCTAATAAATGGTGAAATAACCAGAGCAGAAAAATTAACATATAAAGATTAATTGAAACAGAACAAAAATAATATATCAGTGAATATAAGAGTCCTAATGCTTTCCATTTTTAATAATAAAGCTTAAAACAAATAGATTGTGTTGATATTTCAGTATTCCAGTACTGAAATGAAAGGAGCTCAGAAGAGTTAAAGACAAAAAAAAAAAAAAAAAAAGGTAATGACCAGGAAACAAACAAAACAGGCAAATATAAGTGTAAGGCAAGATTAAAATTTTATTACAAAAACTGACAAGTTATGTTATAATGGTAAAACATATAGTTTATAAAATCAAATAACTATGAAATTTTCTTTATTAAGTGATATTTACATAAAGAAGGTAAGCCATGATTATAGGAATGTAGTATAAAACAATTATTATTGTTAAACTTAATTCATCTTTCTTAACCCATGAAAGTTGAAGTGAGTAAATGTAACTAAAGGATAAAAGACTTAAGTAAAAGTCAATGTATTCTGATAATTAGCAGTTTTAAAAACTGAAAAAATGCTTCAGTGCTTGCTAAAATTAATTATATGTAGCAACAATGTAAATATTACTAATTTCAAATACTCTGCAATTGCAAAACAGAAAAAGAAGCTCACAAAACTGATTGTGAAGATAAAAATAGTTAGAAAGTGACAATAAAAAACAGTCCATATCAGAAAATTTGTAATCAAAGAAAGTCAATGATAATTTAAAAAACCCATTTTAAATTCATGTGCTTATTTAGCAAAAGAGTGAAAATTAATTAATTTTTGAACTGAAAAAGTTAAGAGAAAATATAGAAAAGTATTTATGTGCAACCTAATAAATGTAGAAGGAAAATTAATAAAGATAATAAGCAGATGCATCAGTTATCAGAAGAAAAATAGTAGAACTACTAAATAAATTCACATAGATGGATATCAAAACACAATAAGATGAATAAAAAATTTACCAAAATTTCTCAGAAAATTTTAGGGAATACATAAGAAATGAGAAAGAGAAAATAATCACATATGGCTAAAATATTAAAATATTCCTGTGAGATATTTTTGTTCAGGTTTGTGAGATAGATTTGAAAATATGTACAAAAAACATAATTTTCCTGGGAATTACAGCTTTCCAAATAGTCAAAAAAAGATGACATAAAAACTCTAATGGAAACAGTACTATATGAGAATTAGACTGTCGGAAAGGGGCGTTCTCCAAATGGCAGTCATGGGAAGTCACTAATGCTATACAAACTGCTCTTTTTTTAAAGGGGATTAAACTATTCTGGAACATCTAAGAAAAGCTTTCCAGTTACTGTTTAATAAAATCACCATAGAAGTGATACTAACCGCTGAGAAAGATAGCTTCCTCAATGAAAATTGTTAGACAAATCTCAAACACAAACACTCAAAATTTAGTGACAAATAACATCATATTGAAGCATGCAAAAGAGATGTCACACCAGTGATGAGATTTGGTTTATGAAAAAGTTTTAGATTACTTTATTATAGGAAAATTTCGTGAAACAATTCACCATGTTTATTACATGAGGTTTGAAAACAAACTTGTTTTTTTGTGAAACAGGAGAATTCAACAATGTTAAAAACAAAAAAGATTCCTCAAAAAATAGATGTTCATTTGACCCAGTAATGCCTCTTCTGAGTATCTTTCCAAAAGAGTTAAAAGTGGCATATTACAAAGAAACGTGTACACGCATGTTGATAGCAACACAACTAGCAATAGCTAATCGTGAAAGATGCCAAAGACCCAGCAAAAGACCAATGGATACAACAATGTCACAGCAATGACCCTATTCCTGGTACCAATTTCATTCTTAGTTACTTCCCCCCCCCCCCCCCGACCCCCCGGGATACAATACCCAACACTCAGCACTTACGGGAGGAAAGGTTCATTTTAGTTCACCATTTCAGAAGGTCTCAGTCATTCATACATGGCCAGCAATGGTAGAAATACATGGCAAAAACCTAACGGGAGAGAAGCTGTTCACAGCACAGCACACAGGAAACCACATGAGCAAGGAAGGACAGAGATAACACATATCCTTCCAGGTCACATTCTGATCTGACCTTTCCAGGTTAATCTCCATTAATCTGCCCCTGTTGGGTAAAAGCCGAGTGATCTGCCCATTCCAAACAGGCCCAACCTCTCAACAGCACATGAGATCCACAGATATTTCACAAAATCAAAATACCTGAGACTCTTGGGGGACAGTCCACATTCAAAGCATAGCAGGAATATAGGAAATAAATAGTGGAAAATGATATGTCTCTGTAACTTTAACCCAATGATGCATTATAAATGAAGTTTATTGCGTCCTATCCCTAACTGAATTCCATTATGGAAAACAAGTTAATATACATGGTATTTGCCAAATTTTTTATTACTGAGACCTGACACTTAATACCCATAGCCTAAAGTAGGAGCAGTTTTTGGTTCATGGTTTCAGCGGATTCAGTCTGTGGTGGGCTGGCTCCACGGGAGAAGCATCACAGCAGACGAGTGTAAGGGGGCAAAGATCCTCAATTCATAGCAAGGGAAGCAGGGCAGTGGGACAATTCCAAAGAAGAAGCAACCAATAACCATACATGGCACCCAAGATCATCTCTCAATGACCTCCCAGATACACCTACAAACATTCTTTGGTCACCATCCAGGTATTTCTTTATCCCGTCAAGTTGATATATTATGATTAACAATCATATGTTAGTCATACTTTATTACTAAACTGGTCTGATTAGTATAAAAATACTTAATTAGGCGATCTTCCTGCTGAGAACATCTACTTTGGGAGAAAATTATGAGACAAATACAAAAGGTGGCTACATGTTGGCATAACTCACTTCATAGTGCAGAGAGAAAATGGTATAACATGAAATTAGTATACACATCTGTCAAGAGCAAACTAAAATGATTATATCTTTCTTCATTCTGTTTTGAACATTGAAGTTATTGCTTTTTATCCTGAAATCGTAATCTTATTGTGGTCACATGATTCTAAATTCCATTTTAATGTAATGTCAAAGAATAAAGAATAATTTAACTGATTATTAAAAGGAAATTTTACTCAAGTACTATAATGAATTGGAGAAGGATGAAAAGAGCAAGACGCTAAATAATAAAAATGTGGATGATGCCTAAATGTGGATGGCGTATATATGCTTGTTTTTAAATGTGAGCTTTTAGCATCATATATTCCTCTAAAAGATATCATCTCTAAGTAATATATGAAGCATGCTGACATTATGGTCACAGCTTAATACTTTAATATAACTGCATACACGTTAAAATGATTTATATAGCTATTCAAAATGTTAGAAATACATAAAATATTGTCCCTTCTTTAAATTTTCTGTAGCACTAATTCTGTCATAGAGAAAGCTTTAATCTCGATTTATTTTCATATAAAACTGATAAATATAAAAGTCTGGGAGATTACTGTGGGTAGGAATAAATAGATCTGCTGAGTTGTTAGAGGTGCATATTTGGGGCCATACACAGAGTGCTGAGGTGGGAAAGGCGACCTTCACAGAGTATGTAATGATAGGTCTTTATCTTCAAAAGGAGTGTCCATCCTCTTTCAAAAAGAGACATCCCCGCACCAGTCAGAAGGGAGCAGAAGGGCATTAGCGGCAAAATGAGCAGAAGCGCGGAAGTGTGAAATCGGTTGGCGTGTCAGGGGCATTGCAGGCAGTTTTCTATGAGAAGAAAAAAGGGTCCCGGAAATGGAGCAGCCAAAAGTTAGACTGTAAAATAGACATGGCTAGGAGTCTTCGGTGTCACTTCAAGAATTATGAACTTCATTCCAAACGAAATGTGTTATAGATGATTTTACCAGAAGAGACTGTAATGTCAGGTCTTTGAGGTCAGTTTGGTGATAGTCGGGAGGACTGATGTGAGGGTGGGAGACGAGTGGGAAAGCAGCCTGTCAGGAGGCATTTCAAGAAATGATGAATACCTGAACCGAGACAGGAGAAGTAAAAATGTGGAGGGAATTTCTGGGAGAAGAGATTCAGGCAATACAAAATCAGTAGAACTTGACTGTTGAAGGAATGTTAAGAGGATATTTGAAGGTTTAGGTGAGTATACTAGATTTCTGTCTTGGGTGATTGAGTGGGTACTGGTCTTTTCAATAAATGTCAGAAATAAAAGTTAAGTAGTTTCAGGAGAAACAAGGTGAGTTTACTGTAGTCAAGTGATGAGAAAAAATATAAGGCAGTTGGCGCTCAACCAAAAGAGATCAGGCTGAGAGACCTGTGTATTTCAGGTGGGAGTCACAGGGAGTTTACTAATAAATTCTTTGACACAAAACTGAAAGCCAGCGAGCAGCATAATTTTTCTAGATACCGATTGCCCAATTGTACTCATTTAAATGCAAACTTCTTTGCTTTAGCTAAAAGTTTGTAGTGTGCTCCAGGCCTGTGTCTCTAATTCTATTTCTCCCAACCTCCCTCTCTCTCTCTCTCTCTCTCTCTCTCTCTCTCTCTCTTCATTGTCCCACAGGCATTCTTTCAGCTTCTCAAGCAGTGATTTTTGTTTGTTTGTCTGTTTGTTTGTTTGTTTGTTCGGTAACAAAAACTGCCCATTCCTTCAGCCTGGTGTTCACTCTTCCTCCAGCAAGCCAAGCCAAACCAAACCAAACCAATTTAATCCAACCCAACCTAAACCAAACCAAACCTCTTAAGATAGTAACTTTTTTCTCATTAACTTGCCCAGGCACTTTACTTGATATTATAATCTCATCTAATTTCTTCCACCCTGTGAGATCAATTCCCTTAATTACTTCTTTAACAACCTATGTTAATTTGTAGTTATTTGACTTTACAAACTTTGGACTAGGCAATAAACTGCACGTTTGCAGGAGTCAACTCTGATTTGCAGTCTGTTTTATCTTGAAGCCACAGAGCACCGCTGAGCACATGGAAAGAATTCGGTAAATATTGTCACAGAAATAAAGCAATGAAGCAATAAATAAGAATCTACCCATCCCAGAGGAATAAAAAGGTGCAGATCTTGAAAATTTCTTGGCTTAATTCACATTCTCTCGACCAGACATCTGAACTTTTTATTGCCATGTTCCCATTTTTATCTGTATAATAATAATAGGTCCTACATAAAGGCATGAGCGAAATGGAAAAAAAGCTACCCACTTGCCCAGGTTCATATACTAGAAGTGAGTTTGGAGTTGTGTAACTCTGAACTATCTGCATCTTTAACTCTAGTCTTTAACTTGGTCATCATGAAATGGGGACGAAAATACCTATATTGTAGGGTCTTGGAACATGCAAGTATATGGTAAAGTGATTGCATATTTATCTGAGAATTAGTGCTCTTCAGGAATCATCATTTGTCTTGTATGGTTGAAGCAAGCACACTGCAAACTGTTGTAACAGTTTTAAGTATTTTATTTCTAATTTAAACCACAACTATTTCTGATATATTGATATTAGAGAAAACATGTGCTGAATCACCATGTATCTCTCAAGTATCTTCAACAACTATCACTAACTGTCAAGGTTATTTAATCTGTAACCCACTTCACCCATTGTGTATTATTTTGAAACAAATCTCAATGTCAGGTATTTTTATTCCTGTTTCTACTAATAGATAAATATATGAAAGATAAATTTTAATGCATATTGAACTATCATTTCACAGCTTCTTTACCAAGCTGTGACTCACATAAAACACTGTTATGAGTCTGTACATTAATACTATGAAGAAGTGAGGATTACATGGATTAAAGTTAGTTATAAGAATATTTGAGAAAAAAACAAAATAGTTTTAAATGAGAAAATAAACCATAGGTAATTTCAACTTTATAATCTCAATAAAATAGGGATAATTTGCTATTTAAAAAAATGTATGGGATTGATGCCCTCCAAGCCACCCATGATTTCATTTCTTTCTCCTTCCTCAGTTACACGGTCTGGGAAGCCCCATAGAGTCTCTTACCCAGACTCCCTTGCAGCTAAGCCTCGCCATATAACACAACTTTAGTTTGTGATGTAATAGAAAAAAACATATTGGGTAGATACTTTGAGAGATGTTTAAAGGTACAGAAAACTCCAGCACCACATTCATTGACATTTTTTCTCCTTCATCCTCACTCTTGCATGGCAGGCTGAAGCAAAGCCTAGAGACACAAGCATACTGCAAACATCAGGCTCAGAGCCACCCACTGAGAGCAGTGGAGCAGGAGGAACAGAGGAGCCTGCCTTGTGAACGGCATCCTCCAGCAATTTCCCCACAGGGAGGCTGCCACAACTTATTTTGAGATGATAAAAGACCTTATCTATTTAAGCCAGTGGTAGATCTACATCCTGTCAATTTAAGTAAAAACCTTCTTGGTTGATATGCTTGCTGATTTCCTTACTTTTAACAAGAACTGTCCATCTAAAGTTAAGCTGTTGGCAGTAAGGCCGGGGACACTGAGATCCTTCCTAAATGTTTTTTCTTTAAAAAGTCTGTTGGTTGCTCATTCTGGCCCCTCATATCTTAAAAAAAGTGTGAGTGACCACGGCTCACTTGCTCTGAAATAATTTATTGAAATAAATTAGAGTTTTAGCACAAGAAGCTTCTGCTTTCTATAGCAACTTTAACTATAATTATGTCAATTAAAATAGATTGTAGAGCTATGTCCCAGAGGCTAGAGCACTAGTCCTTCAAAGAGAATATATCAGTAAGATTACGTATTGTTTAGACAATTGGGTTTTCGTATGAAGGCAAAAAAGAAAATCTAGTAAGATAAGTTTTCATGTATCTCTTTGCCATTCACCTAATGCCTTCTTGATTTTTCTCAATAAAATTAAAGGCCTGGTTCTACAATCTAAGGTAGCATATGGGACCAAAGGATAGGAAATCTAGATCTTTTTAAATTGAAAGTTATTGACTAGTGTTATCTGACACATGATTAAAGATGTTTCCTGAAGAATTAGGATACAATTCTGCTTAGTATTTTGAACAGTTATTTTTAAATATTTTTAAATATGTTTCACAGTAACTTAATTCTCAAAACTGAAAATCTTATCATTCTCTCACTTTTGTTTACACCATGAACACAACATGGCTGATCCTGACAGCAGATCACCAGAAATCCTACTAGAGAGAGAGAGACAGCCCAACAGTATGGTTGACAATATAGGACTTAAGATATATTGGAGCAGTAACTTATGGGGTATTTATGTTGAAGATTGAAGAAAGCGCAACACTAGGGGTGTAGGCCAGTAGTCGAGCTCACGCTTAGCATGTGTACTCAGTTTGTGAGTTCAATTCCCAGAACATCAAGAAAGTACTTAGGTTCTTTCCCATTCTCACTTTATTTGTTCCTAACCATCAGAATCTCTACTTCCTCATCTGTAATGTGCAGAGGCTGACTTAACACGAACATTTAAAAATTCTCATTTTGGGCAGTCTACAAGTTTAATTTTTAACTTTTAGCAAATTTCTATCACATATCCTGCATATTTCATCATTTATTTTCCTCTTGCTCATCCACTGCTAAAATTTTATCCACATATATTCCCTTTCTATGGCCAAATTATACATTTCTCAAAGTTCGTTTTTTCTTGGATGACTAATTTAGGCCATTATATACATATTTTAATTTTATGATATTTGATGACTTCTAGAGGAATTTCTTACATTGACTTATTGTGAGGAGATTATAACATGCAAGTTACTTGCTTCTCAGAGATAGAAAGCACCCAGAAATATATACATCATTAGCAAATAAAGAAAACATTTATTTAGGGTTTTCTTTAAGTGTGGGGGACTAACTTCAGGTAGTTTTATAGGTTTTTACTTAGTGTTTGCATTACACAAATATTCCTAGCTGGTAGGTGCTGCAGACTGGAAGTGTACCCCAACAGCTTGTATGTTAAAGGATTTGTCATTAACCTAGAGTGCTATTGGGATGTGGTGTTACTCTAAGATGTAGGGCCTAGTAAAAGAAAGTTGAATCTTTCGGGGGTTGTTGGGAGCCTAGTCCCTCCTCTGTCTCCCCTTGGTTCCTGGCTACCTTGAAGTGAGTATCTCCTTCCACCACATGTTTCTGACATGATGTGCTTCTTTGCCACAGGCTCAAAAGTAGAAGGTCAGCTAACCATGAACTGAAACCTCTGAAACCATGGACCAAAAATAAGTCTATCTTTTGGGCTGGTTTATTTTAGACATTTGTTAGAGAAAATAGAGAACTTATTAACAGTAGAATGATCCTTTTGTTTATTGACAAAAGCTCTGAAACTTAGATGGGTTAAATATTTCATCCAAGATCACATGAATAGTGAATGGAATCATTCTTATCCAAGACCTACTATCTTTCTCCGGGGTTTAACTTAAAAAAAAAAAAAATACATACTTTGCATGCCCATTAGTTTAGGATGCTTTTTAATACATGCAACATTTGCTGTACTTAAAAAAAGAAGAAACTTGGAAATAGAGACGTGAATAAAAAGAACACTGAGGGGGAAAAAGGCAGAAGAAAGAATGAAGTTGTACTGGCCAAGAAATGCCAGAGGTTGCCAGCAAGTCCACATTAGCTAGGGGAAGCTATGGAACAGTATCAGGCACAGGCGTCAGAAACAACCATCCTTATCGACACTTTGATAGTGGGATTTTAGTCTCTACAGTTGTGAGACAATAGATTTCTACTATTTAATTTAGGCAGTTTTTGATATTTTTCGTAATTTCCCTAACAAACTAATATAAAATGTGCCTATACAGTTGGAATATAACACCACATTCCACCATTGCCTTCGAGTTAATGAAAAGTTCAGAAAGTATCTCTTCATTCTGAATGTCTTCCTGCTCCCCAGACATTGCTTTATTTTATTTTAATTATCACATTTTTGAATTTTTCCTCTAAATTTTGGGATATCCATTAACTGGGAGACCAAAAAAAGCTCAAATGCTTTCATTCTTTTCAGCTTGACATAACTTATTATTCTGGCTTCCTGGGCCTCAAAAGGCCAAAAGGTTAAAAAACAAGCAAACAATGAACAATTCCAAGGGTCTCATAGTTGAAAAGCTCCTCAGTGTCATAGTTCTTTAGATGTAGGTGGATGCGAATATCAATTGAACTAAACCTAAGGGCAACTCTTCCTCTAGCCAGGCTGAAAAGCTCACAGTTCTATGTCAACACTGTCAATTTTCTTACCTTCCTTGCTGCTCCTATCCAATTATTTCTCATGATGTTTACATGAAACATTCTTAGGATCTAGGGTGGGAGGTAATCCAGGCTACCTGTATTTGGAAATTGACTTTACATAGATGGAAAGTCCTCTTGCTCCATGGCAGGTGTTAATTTCACAATTTGGAGTTTACTGTCCCTAAAGCTAGAATCTTTCCCTTTCACAGAAACTAAGGGATGAAGATACCTTCTCTCCTTATGATTACATTTCAAAGTAGTAAAGTCATTGAGGAAGACAATCCAATGAAAAGAAAAAATGAAAAGAAAAAGAGATTTGTTTCTCAAAGAAGCAGAGAAAAATTCAGAAGTCTTCTAACGTAAATATTATAAGGTAAAGAAGGACAACGGCCCTAGAGGAAGCTGTCTGCAGTTTGGTCAAGCTGATGGAAACCCTAATTTAAGGTTTCTTGGTCACCTGAGATGTCTATGGATAGGTGGTCCACAATTTGGGCTGAGCAATTTAGAAAGACCAAGAACCTCTCTAAAAATAAAACAAAAATGTGTGAAGATTAGCTCAGTGGCAGAGTATCCTTGGAGATAATTCCTACATATCTATAACACAGTGTTATACTTGCAGATAGATGGTACATCTATAGTACATCACGAAGTTGATGATGCAAGGAGTCATTTGAGACCACAGATGTAGCTCATGTTTTCATGTTCTTGAAATCAATTCCAGATACAAATGCTTCAACATCAATCTGGACCTCAGAATCATAATGTAGAAAATACTTATACTACTTTTCTTTACAGCTTGAAATTCTAGCTTTATATCACATCAGCGTAGTCACTTGTGAACCCTAAATTGAGATAGAGTTCACAGAACAAAGTCGGAGGTATCCTAGAATCAAGTGTTGTCTTGGTTGCCTTGATACAACTAAGCAGATAATTGGCAAATCTCTTGTGTGGATCCATAACTCTCAAATGGATTCAATCATTAAAACATTTGAAAAAAATTTAAAAGCCCTTTCCTGGAATATCTTAATATTTTGATTTTTTAAAAACTTGAGGATGTACCACAGAACCGAAGACTTGACTAGCACCCTGAATTACAAATGGTCAGGTAGGTTGGGAATTAGCTAATATGGTGGTGAAAGTATGTAAAAGCATGTATAATTGTGACATATAATGATATGTCAAGTAGAATTTGCTCCAAATCCATTCCAGTTTTTACAGTAATATTATGTATTTTTAGTATTTATTGAATAGATCAAGTCAAATAGTTGAATTCACTGAGTAAAAGTCAAAGTGCTATTTGAAAGGTTCACTATTTACAATTACTATTAAATTACCAACTTCATGTTACTCAAGTAGAATGTACCAAATAAGAGGGAAACAAGCCTGAATATTGAATTTGTTTTAAATTAATTATTTTAAGCAGGAAGAGTGAATGAATGACTTTGACCCTACTCGTCCAACATATCCAGCCTGTTCGCCAAACCAAAGCTCTTTCTCAGAGTCTGAATTGCATTAGCAAGAGACTTTCACCACATCTGTTTTTCCTTACAAAATTCAAACAATGGCCTAACCTCTTGGCTTTTAAGAAAATCTTTCAGTGTTCACATGACAACACTTTGCTGTATATAATGAATCTGTTAAATCTAAACTGTTGTGCGAAAAGAAAAAGAAAAAAAGGAGAAAAGGGAGAATACATAAATGACTACAGAACGTCTGTTTAATATCTGTGGAAAGTTGCTTTTTTTCCATGTTTCCAAAAGGTTTATTCTTTCTGCCATCCGTTGCTTCATTTGAGTTCCCGCAGGCAGAAATTATGGAGTTTTGTGGGTTGAAATACACTGTCTGGAGCCTAGTGTGGCTTCCTGTTTGGCAGATGCTGGGCTTGTCCAAGGACAGGGAGAAATCAGTTGAGAATAATAAAAGTTTAAAATACTTAAAACAGACCTGCTTGGTAGACATACAGGCAATTCTCAGAGACCTGCAACACATCTCTATTGAAATATTGCATGGTGTGCAAACTTGTTCAAGATTCAATTCTAGATGTTTAGTTGTATTGCATAAACAACAGAGAGACAGGAGAGATAAAGTGAGGTGATTCAGAGGGGAAAAAATCAATGTTTATAGTTTTGATCAGATATAACAAATTGTGTGCCAGAATGATTGAATCTCTCTTGCTTTCATTTAATGTGTGTGTGTGTGTGTGTGTGTGTGTGTGTGTGTGTGTGTGTGTTTCTGTGTGTGGACAAATAAAATGTTCATAAAACTAAGGTGAAAGAAAAAAATGAAGAAATTTAATGATAGAAAAGTGCACTTAAAATCGAGAAACCCAGACATTTGAAGCATTGTATTTTTAAAATTAAGTATACAAAAATAAATATTGATTAGTTTTACATCACAGATACTTCCTCCCCATTTGCCAGCAAGCAATTAAATACTAATTGAAAAAGAAAATGAGTAGTCAAGATAGTTAAAAATAATCAATATAATGCAAAATCTCAGAGGCTATACTTGACGGGCAATAGTGTTAACCTCATTTTAAAGATCATTAACTTTAGAAATATGTGTTTTATAAGTCTATCCGATTTTAGCTAGTCTTTATTGAATATTTAGTATATATCAAACAATTCTAAATGCTTTATTTGGATTTTCATTGCATTGCATTATAGTAGAACTGTAACACTCATTTTATAGGTAAAGAATTCAAGTACCAGTGTGATCAATATCTTTAACAGTCAAAACCTTCTAAGTAACAGAGTTCAGATTCAGTCCTTAAACTCTTAAAATCTTTCTGCCCATAATCTCATTCTGGGGTCTGAATTAGGTATGCATAAATTTATGTAAATTCAGAACTTCATTTTAAGTATTTAAACTCAACTACTCCACCCTAAAGCAGAAAATGTACTTGATTTTGCTTCAGGTCCCTAGTGAGCCAACTCTGCTTTGATCTGTTTGGTTGACCCCATATCTAGCAATATTTCTAAGAAATGGTTGGTGATTAAAACATTACTACAATATTTTGTGAAAAATGATCAGGACATGGATTTAATTATTTAGCAATTAAGTGATACAGATGGAGCAATCTAAATCCTTGCATCCTAGATTATAACGCAAACTGACATTAAAGCTTCATCTGCCTTCAGTATAAAAATGGAAGAGAAAGTTTTTGATTAGATCGACATTTTAGTCAGCTAATTGGCTTGGCTGCCTTTTTCATGGAATTGTGATGATGATTTACTCTTTGTGCAGGTGTGACATAAACACAGGCTGGGTTAGAATATAATAATTGCTAAAATTTTATATTGCTATAAATGAGCCACAGTCATTGAACAAAAAAAGAGTTCTTATCACTCACTGATTCCACTCAATACTGGACCTACCCCCATACTGGTGAATTGCCTACTCTCATTAAAATTTTAAGGAAACTGAGGTGGAAGAGCTCCTTTAGAAGATTTGGCGAGAAAGGGAGTAGGGCTCAGATTGCCCAGTTTTGAGCCAAGTTCTTACATTAATCTCTTCGCTCACAGTGGCCTGTACTTTCCTTTATTGGTGAATTGTATGAATTGGCTACTAAGTGGCAACAAAACAAGAAAGGCAATATTATTTGTACAATCAAAAGGAAGGACGTCATTGCGGAGTTACGGAGGATGTAGCTTGAATCCTGCACTCTCTGTGGCTCTACAACCATGCCCTCCTACCAGTGCAGCATGGGCACCTCCGCATGCAGATAAACATGCAAATTCAACAATTAAATGTTCCTCCCCTGTGTTCTGCCTGCCTGGGGTGTCCTAATTTCCCGACAGAACCCCATTGTTTATTTCACAAGCACTTTCACAAACACCTTCTTTCTGGGATATTTTGAATCTACATTTGTTTGTTTCTGCGGTGGTCAGCTTCAAATCTAGGGCCTTCACACTGAGCTACATCTCCAGCCCATTTTATTTTTTTATTTCAATTCAGGGTCTTGCTAAGTTGCTAAATTGCCCAGGCAAGGCTTGAACTTATAATCCTCTTGGTTTAGTTTTCCAGAGGTCTGGAAATTACAGGCCTACACAACCAGGCTGGCTTGCAAATATATTTTCTTATTGAGGAAAGAAAGAAACCACTCATTGTTGTATACACGTATCAAAATAACACACGGTATCCATGACAGTTAATCTTGATATGTCAACTTGAATTAGTAAAGCACAATCCAAAGTGTGCACATGGATGACTGACATTTAGGCCAACAAATTTTAAGGAAGACATGTTCTGAATGTAACCTGGATGGAGTAACAAGGAAAATAATAAAGTATGCCAGTTTTTCAGAGCTTTTGTGTTTCAGAGATCTGTTTTTGCTGTGGCTGCATTTGGACAACACTCTCCAGGTCTCTGGCTTCTTTAGCCTTCCAGCACTGACCTTCAGCAGTGACGATAGTGAGCTTCAGGCCTTCAATCTTGGACCAGCACTTCATCCTTGATTCCTCTTGTTTTGAAGCTTTTGACTTCTTGGCTAAACAACTACCGGATACTCCCACACTCCAGCACAGAAATGGACTGGCAAGTGATAGAGGCCACACACCCACTAGATATGATCAAAACAGAAGTTCCCCTGGACATATTATAAAACTCAAATACAAAAGAAAGAGAGAATTCTAAAAGCTGTAAGAAAAAAAATCAAGTGATATGTCAAGCATTCCTATCACAGTAACAGCATACTTCTCAACACAAATCCTAAGAGCCAGAAAAGCCTGGAATGAAGTTTTCAAAGGCTTAAGTACCCAGCAAAAATATCACTTAAAATCGGCAATGAAAAACAATTTTCCATGACAATAAATTTATGATAAACAAACCGTGACTACAAACAATTCTCAAAGATCTGTCGGATAGGGAAACAGAAAAAAATTACAACAAAATACCCAGTGGCAGGTTTATTCTTAATAGAGAGAACATCTAAAAATAAGTAAATGAAAGAGTTGAATATTCATAGGGTTACAAAATAGCAGGAACAAAGACACACTTATCAATTATAACCCTAAATGCTAATGGACTCAACTCACCAATCAAAAGACACATATTGGGTAGCTGGATTAAAAATACAATCTAATCACATGTTGCTTCCAAGAGACAGATTTCAAGCATGAAGATAAACACATACTCTAAATGAAAAGTTGGGGTACTATATTTTGTCCAGCAGGTGGAGCGATACTCTTTGCTGACAAAGTGGACTTTAAGCCAAAAGTGGTCCTTGTAAAGGCAACAATCCAGCAAGAGAAACTGACAATTATGAACACGTGTCCTCCCTCCCAAAGGTGCACCTAAATCCATAAAACAAAAGCTACTGGACTTCAAAAACCACCTAAATCTCAATGCTATATTAATGGGAGAACTTAATATCCCTCTCTCACAAGAAGACAGGTTAGCTAAACACAAAATCAACAAAGACATAGCAGATCTGAACTACATCATAGAAGAAAAGGATCTGACAGACATATGCAGAATTTTTAATCCAGCAGGATATACATTTTTCTCAGCCACCCATGGAACATTCTCCAAAATAGACCACATTTTAGGCCACAAAACAAGCTTAAACAGAAGAAAATTGATATCATCTCATATCCCCTGTCAGATAATAGTGGAATAAAACTAGAAATCACCTATAACAGAGACCAAAGTTACAACTCAAAAAAAGGAGACCGAACAGCACTCTTTTAAATAAACATTGGATTACAGAAGAAATTAAGAAAGAAATAAAAAAGTTCACAGAGACAATTGACAATGACAGCACATCACAATGTAACCTCTGGGATGCAATGAAGGCAGTGTTAAGAGGAAAATTCATTTCCGTAAACGCACACATAAAAAGAACTGAGCAAATCCAAATAAATAATCTAACCTCACAGCTCAAGGCCCTGGAAAAACAAGAACTAGCCAATTCCAAGCCTAACAGAATAAATAAAGTTATAAACAACAGAGTAGAAATTAATGAGATAGAAAGTAATATATATATAAAATAACTTAAAAAAAGTTGTTTTCTTGAAAAACAAACAAGATTGTAATCCTCTTACTATACTCACAAAAAAGAAAAGCTACATCAATACAATCAAGAATGAAAAGGGTGAAATTACAACAGATAACAAGAAAATACAAAGAATAGAAAGAAGTTATTTTGAAAATTCATAGGAAGAACTAATATTGTCAAAATGGCTATATTCCTGAAGCTACTTTACAAGCTTATTGCAATAACAATCCAAATACCAACTATATTCTTCACAGAACTAGAATAAGCAACCTTAAAATTTATATGAAACCAGAAAAGACCCAGAATCTTTAAAGCAACTCTGAATAACAAGGGCAAAGCTGGAGGAATCACAATCCCAGACTTCAAAAAATACTGCAAAGCAACAGTGATTAAATCTGCATGGTACTGGGATAAGAACAGACAAGAGGACCAGTGGAACAGAATTGAAGATACTGAAACAAACTCAAACACCCTTAGTCAACTAATATTTAACAAAAGGGCCAAAACAAATCATTGAAGAAAAGACAACATCTTTAACAAATGGTGCTGGGAAAACTGGATCTCCACATGCAGGAGAATGAAACTAGACCCATATCTCTCTTCACACACAAAAGTCAGATCAAAATGGGTCAAAAAACTGGAGAACAAAACAGAAACACTGAACTTATGGGAAGACAAAATAGATAATATCCTACAAGACATAGGGACAAAAAGGATTTTCTGAACAGACCACCAACTGCACAAGAAGTCTCAGCAAAAATCAACAAATGGGACTACATTAAGTTAAAAAGGTTTGTACCACAAATGAAACAATCAGCACAGTGAAGAGACAGCCCACAGAGCAGGAAAAGATACTCACCAATAACACTTCAGGCAAAGGATTAATATTTAGAATAAACAATGAACTGAAAAACATGAAACCCTCTAAAATAAATGATCCCATCAACAAGTGCACAGTTGAAATGAAAAGAGACTTCTCAGAAGAAGAAGTGCAAATGGCCAACAGGCACATGAAAAAGGGTTCTTCAGCAGTGGCCATCAGAGAAATGCAAATAAAAACAATGTTGAGGTTTCATCTCATTCCAGTGAGAACGGCCTACATCAAGAAATCAAAAAACAATTGTTGGCGAGGGTGTGGAAAAAAAGACTCTCTTCCACTGCTGGTGGGAATGCACACCGGTGCAACCGTTATGAAAAGCAGTCTGGAGGTTCCTTAAAAAACAGAGAATAGGAATTCCATCTGACACAGCTACTGCTCTACTGGGCATATTTCCAAGAGAAATAAAGTCAACATACCAAAAAGATACATGTATATCCATGTTTCTGGAAGCTCAATTCATAATAGCCAAATCCTGGAAACAACCTACCTGCCCAACCATACAGGAATGGTTAAAGAAGATGTGGTACCTATACACACTAAAATACTACGCAGTCATAAAGAAAGATAGACATGAAGCATTTGAATGAAAACGAGGCCACTTATAATCAACAGTGCTCAGTGAAATGGACCAAGCACAAAATCCTGACTTGAGACTGATGTCCCTTGTATGTAATACACAAAAATAATGACATAAAAAGCCCCCAAAGTGAATGACAGGGTAAAAGGGGAGGCAATGGTCAGCTAGAAAAGGGGTGAACCTCTGAAAAAGGGGAGGGCATAGAGGTGCACTGATTACTCATATCTCATGGTTCTAATGTGTTACAGAATTTCAAATTCATGTATCTACAAAAAATGTTAAATTTTATGTCATGTGAATTTTATTTTTACCACGATGAAATTTTAAAAGCAAGAGGGAGAGAAAAAAATAGTTGTTAGCAGGGTAACGACAAGAAGCACGTCGTTCCACAAAGCCTATGACAGAAAAATAACAAAGTTGACCAGGTGCCTAGTGAACCCTGGTCTTGCCTATTACCTGTGCAAATAATGAAGACCAGTCCCTGGACATCACATCAATAGTCAGCACTGATGAAAATCTGAATCCTTCATCTCTGCCCTCCAAGCTCCAGCTACAGAGCCTGTTACTAGTTTACTTAAACTTGATTCAATGCTCGAAATAAACATGATTTAGCAAAGGAATATCAGCACTCATTCCCAAATCCCTACCATGATTACATTCTCTATTGAGATGTTGGCTTTGATCATGGGTGATGCAGAACTAGGGATGTGGGAGAAAAGACTTAAATAGAGCTCTATGCCATGAAGTTATTCTCTGTAGTCAAAGATGCCACCGAAGCTGACATTGCTCTCTGCACTTCGCTTCTTATCTTTAGCTGTATTTACACGAGTTGCTTTTTAAAGCAAAAATTTGGATGTAATTTGCAGCACCATTTGCATGGATTTGTCACGCTGGGAATTAATGACAATTTGAGTCATCCTTAGTCCCTAGAGAAAGGTATTTCATTGCAATCATAATTTCTAAAGCTATACTTACCCTAGGGTCTATGCCACAGTGTGACTATCACTAAGGACATCATTTACATGCATGGCAAAGCTCATAAGCAATATTGGGGTTTTGAGATGTTATTGGGAGCCTTCTGGTTCCCAGAGCACTCAGCCTTTTTGGGAAGCAAGGCCATGCAAAGCTGGCAAGGTTATTAATTTCACTTTATTCTCAGTTTCTGTGGAAGCAAAATGTTGTTTATCCCAAAGCATAATTTCTATCTGGCTCATATTCATTTTCTCCAGTTGTCCTGTGGATATATTTTTAGAAATATTTTTGCATAGAATACTTTGTACCGTTTAGTGGTTTTCCAACTTCTGACATTTTCTGAAAGTGTATGGCTGAAAATTTCTCACCACAGGGCTCATTTACAATGCTGGAAATGGATTCCCCACATTCTCCAGATAATCTAACACTGACATGACTGGGAGAGCGCCAGAGTGGGTGAAGGCAGCCCAGCTGTAGAAGTGGTCAGGGTCACCCAGTCCACCCTCTAGCCTGTGGCCTCGAGGATCCGGTTCACCCCAAATTGTGTCAGTTGCTGACTTCAAAGCTGTTGGGAGATTAAAATTTAATAATATGAATGAAAGTGCCTAATACAAAAAAATAAGAATTTTTTTTTCTTAATGAATAATGAAAATATTGTGAGGCAGTCTGTTATGAGCAGGAAAGATCTAGCAGGCATTGGGAGCACTGCAAATGGTTGAGAAAGGTAAGAAACAATGTATCTTTTCCCGCTCACTGGGCCCCAGAAACATTCCTTATAGGAGACAGCCATGTTCATTAAGAGCTCAAGCATGCAAAAACCCCCAAAATTATGAGAACACACATGAGTAGGCAAAACGCACCCTAAAAACACATACAGCAAAATTACTATAAAACCCCTAGGCACAAGCTTCATACTTATGAACTGCATTGCATACATCCAATTTAAAAGGGAATCATAAGAAGTCACCATAAGGAAAACCATGGGCCAGTTTTGCCTGGGGGAGTTTCTAGATACCACACTTCATTGGTCAATGCCATTTGTGGCTCCTTTCTGGTAATGGGGGATTGTGTCCCTTGTCCTTAATTTCTGAATGAAAAAACCTTATAGGTACAGATACAGATAGACCAGATAATACTATTCAACAATCCCTTTATAAGTTACAACTTAAATTCGCAATCAGGTGTTGATTCTGTACTCATTTGAACTAGTTAGGCATCACTTTTTTCAACTAATAAAAGAAATAAGTTCTAAAGAGGATTTAATAAACTTTCAGAGCCAAGTTTTCTGATTTCTAAGACCTTTTAAGCTTGGTGTTAATAAGCAATGACTAGTAACTAAATAGATGCATCTTTTTAAAAATCATGATGTAAAATTCTCAACAAACAAATACTAAAGCAGGTAGAGTATTACAATGAGCTCCCATATACATAACACTATTGTCAACAATTTTTAACTTTTTCTCGACCAATTTTATGTAGTGGCTGTTTTCATTTTTTATTTTGGCTGTTTAAAAGATACTTCTAGACATAATTTCATGGTAGATGCAAATACTTTAGTATTTTCCTTACTTGCAAACATCTATAATCCCTTCATAGGAAGGTAAAAACATTTCTATTCAATTTTTTTCTGATTTATTTCAAAACTATTTTAGGTACCTTACTTGAATTAATATCCAAACAATGTCTACACATTGTTTTTGTTTTTGTGTAGCTTTTTATCCTCTAATTGTTCTTCTTTTTTATTATCATTGATAATTAGAGATTTTTCTACTTATAGGTCATAGAGAATGGCCCACACTTTGAATTTAGCTGAGTCTTCATCATGGTGTCATTTAATTTTTTCTTCATTCAACCCATATACCTCATAAACCAGTTTTATATGTGAATTCTTGATTAGAATCTGACTAAAATTTATAGGCAAGAGTGGACCATGGGAAATACACATTCTCTTCGTTTTCATTTTAGATTCTGTCCCTCCTCTTATATCACTCTGACTTTCTTCTACTTTTTTTTTTTGATCCTCATTTCACCCCAGGTTCATTTTGTGGCTTGTCCTTGTCTGGATATGACAACTTCCTCTTCCCCTCCCCAGTACCAATCCTTTACTGCCAATTACTATTTCAATCTTAGCTTTCTCTTCCTCTATATCTTGTAGCATATACATCACCCTTTTCTCCAGAAAACATCTGCGGGGGGCGGGGGGGAGATTTTTGGGTTTTCTTCTAAAATCTTAATGACATACAACTGAGGCTCTGTGCTTATCTTGTGCACAGACACACATATTCACTAGGTTTCACCTTTTACCTTACTTTCAGATGATTTCACAAATCCAGGCCAAGTAACAGAACATGAAGTATTCAATTTTACAAGAGAAAAATCATAGATTGCACGAATTTCAATTTTTAAGAGTGGGCTAACCATTTTCTCTCTTTAAAAAGTATATAGTGTACTTTAAAGTAGTTAATACTCAAAATCTTGAAAAAAAATGGTTTGTTATGAATGACATGTCTTGGAGTAAGGATACGTAAAGAAACCCAAGCCTGCTGGTCAGGCCAGGTGGCCAGCCCAGTAATTGTGGCACTCTTGGAGATTGAGTCAAGGGTATTACAACTTTGAGCCCAGCCCAGACAACTTACCAAGTAAGTGAGATTCTGCCTAAAAGTCAAGAATAAAAATGGGTGGGAATTGTACCTCAGAGTGAAGGTCCTGGGCTAGATCCCCAGTATCACAAAACTAAAGATAATAGTCATATTAGAGTGAAAATGCAATAATTTATTTTAGTAGTTGTTCTCATTCCGTTTCTATTATAGTTTAGAACAGTATGGACTTTTGTTATCTAAAGGGCTCAGATTAAAAACTGCCAGATTATTTTTGTACCTTCAGAGTGGAAGGCACGTAACAGTATAATGCATCCCAGGAAAAGACCAAAATATATTTAGACCATGTGATGAGGTGACTTGCAAGAGTCTTTTTGGGTCTTTTTTGTAAACAGCTTTATTGAGAGAAATTGACTTTAAAAAAACTGAATTATTTAACATTCATAGACATATGTGTAGACACTTGTGAAACTTAACCATGATCAAAATAATGAACATGCTCATTATTCCTAAACAAGGTAATGATCATGTAGATTTCCCAAATTTCCCTCTTGAACTTTTGTATTTGCTGTACCCAGTCTCTCCTCGTGCCCACCCATCTCCTCCTTACACACTCATTTTACAGGCAACCGCTGATTTGTTCTTTGTTGTTGTTGTTGTTGTTGTTGTTGTTGTTGTTATTGTTGTTGTTGTTCTCTGGAGCTATAAGTTACCTTTAATATTCTCAAGTTGTGTACAAATGGAAGCATACAGTATGTACTTCCTCATCCTAATTGTGCTGAAGTAGGTGTCCGCCATTCTGTTATGGCTGAATAGCGTTTCACTGTATGGATACAGCACAACTTAATTGTCCATTTACCTTCTCAGGAATATTTAGATTGCTTTCACATTGGGACAACTCCAGAAAAACAGTTATGAATATTAGAGACAACTGTTTGACTAGATAGTTTTTATCACCAGTGCAAATCTCTTTTTGTACTCAGCTTTCTGTTGAGTGAGTCATGTGTCCAGGCTTTCTTACGGGAACACACTATTCTTGTGAACTACTGAAAATGTTATCTCTAAACTTGGGAGATACTGATTTTTTTATATATAGATGAATGATTAGTACTGCATTGAGGAATAGTGGTGCCCCTCTGAGGATCTCCAAAAATATGTCCGTATAGGCTTTCCTGTACAGTATTCAGAGCTGCAAACTCGATCTGCCTGGATCTCCTTGGATTATCAGAGTCCAAATTGCTTCAAGTCAGGGTATCTGCTGGGCTTTGCCTGGTCCTCCCTTGGCTGTGTGGTGGCCTGAGGACTCTCTCCAGGCAGCAAACTGGAACCATTGTAGGATTCATCTGGCTTGCATCGTCTGTAATGAGTTCTTATCTTTTATCTCTAAAAATTTTCTGTACCTTGACAAACACAAAATAAGTTCCTCTGGTAGCTTGGTGGTGTTCTGTCAGAAGAAGGAGAAAAATCACAGGGATAAAATTGAAAAGCTGAGCAGAGAATCCTAGAATTTTCTCTTCCAATTTTGACAAGGTTGTGGTTGTTTCCTTGCGTGCTATGTTCCAGATCAATGGTAGAATTAAAGTCATGTGGGGACTTCGTAGCTGTGATGAAACTGATTATAGCTGCTGACTGCTTGGAAACAGATACTAGGGAGGACCTGGGAGACCCTGCGAAGTGGTTCAGATCAAGTACACGCCACAGAGGTTCTCTTCGTGCAACAGTGACATGCATTCAAATCAAGACAGCAGTGTTGTTTGGGAACCAACATTTACTTCTGTTTCTCCACATAGAAAAAAAAGTTAACTTACAAATTAATAGTTATATAAACTGTTAAACACAGCAGTCATCTTATTTGTTCTTTGGCAACATAAAAAGGCTTTTTTATCAAGATAAAAGCAAATAATAAAGAAAAACCAAAAAAAAAGAGCAAGAACACATCTACCAATGATGTTTTTAATTACATCACCCTGTCAAATAAACCTGTTTATTCATGTCAACCCTGCACATCTTAGAAACAATTAGTGATTATTTTCACTTTTAATACTTTACACACTTTGTCTAATTTGTTTGTAGCTGTGATTTTTTTCCTAGGCAGATGTAATTATCTGAAAATAAAACCAGAAACTTCTAGTAGAAAAAAAATTCAAGAAGAATATATCACATGAAAAAGGCAAATGCAATTGAAAACTGCATTTGGAGACAAAATACATTTTGGGATGGAAATGTTACAGACAAATGACCACAGGTAAAATGTATTGAGGAAAATGGAAGAAATCTGAAATCCATAGTTGGCAACATTTTGGGGGGAAATAATATTTACTGTAAAGGAGGGATGACGAGTCTTATTTTTATAAGGAAAAGCATTTCTATTCTAGCTGGAAATCAGAGATGTAAAAGATGTTTTCATCGGTGAGTTTACAGGTTGGTGCAAAAGTTCTGTAGCAGAAGAATAATGGAATGTTACTTAAAGGGATGCAAAATGAGCTATACATTATTTTCAACAGTTAAACAAAATGTAATGCTGTAACCATTGGAGAACTAGTGTCTGACTGACAACTGCTGTCTCTCTTAAAGCACCAAGCCCGTCTTCATGAAGGAAGTTATGTTGGTTCTCATTACATGGGACAGATGACTGAGATCAACTCAAATAGAATTTCAGAACTTTATACGTCCCAAGTTAGAGTCAATTTTAACATAATTGGGTAGTCATAAATATGACAGTTCTGGGAGTGATAACAGCTTCTCCAAAATCTAGGAGGACGCACGTTGTCTTTGTTCTGTCATGGCTGCCATAATGTGTGTCTACGCAGTGTCATTGTCACTATCTAGGACTAATTTGAATGAAGTTTTGTCAAAAGGTGGTAGCTTCAGAAGTCTCTGCATATTGGTAATTCATCAAATAATAGTGTTCAAATATCTGCCAAAAGATTGGAAATATTTAAAATAATCTACAGTAAGCTATGTGGACCATTCAAAATAACTTAGGTTGTTTTGGGAGGCTAAGACAAGGTCACAAGTTCAAGCCCAGACTGGGCAACTTGGTAACTTAGTGAGACACTAACTCAAGTAAACAATAAAAGAGAGAATATAGCTCAGAGGGAAGGCCCCATGTTCAATTTTCAGTGCCACAAAAAAAAAAAAAAATTGGGCTGTGTGTTAGCATAGACTCTGGGAGCTCTAAGATGTATCAGATATAATGAAATGCTAGAATCGGTTTCAAATAAATATTTTGGATAGAGAAGATGAATCATTTTAAGTGAAATGATTTGCTAAATTTATTTACCAAATTAAAAATTATTTCTCTAAAAAGCTTTTAGCACAAGTATTTAAGTAACAGGAAAATTCTTTCTAAAGAATTTTAAAATACATTGTTTTTCTTAAAATAGAAATAATTCTGTTTAGTTCACATGTCAGAAAATAGGGTGATCCTTTTTAAATCTTAGGAGATAAACAGGAATTATACTTCCTTTTTCTAAGATTAAATAGTTAAATAGTTGTGAAATTTGATAAAGTTAATGTAGTATATACATAGAAGGACTATTTTCATCATTTAAAAATAAGAGAATCCTAATAGTCATAATAACACATCCTGTCATCCTGCCTAATAAGGAGGCTGAGGCACAAAGATTACAAGTTAAAGACCAGCAAGGACAATCTGCCTCCAAATGAAAAAATAAAAAGGTCTAGAGCTGTAATGCTGTGGTAGAGTACTTGCCGAGTGCTTGTAAGGCCTTGGGGTTCAATATCTAATACAGGGGGGTGGTGGGAAAGAAAGAAACAAATAAACAGAAAATCCTTCCATTTATAGGAACATGGAAACAGATTGTAATTTTTAAAAATATACATACTGTAATATCTCAGGTACAGATGGACAAATACTACGTGTTCCTTACTTAAATGAGGAGTCTAAAATAGTCAAATTTGTGTAAGCCAAGAGTCAACTTCAGGTTGCCGGGAGTTGAGAAGAAACAGAAGGAATTTTACCAAACCTTTAAGGATCAGATTGTCCTAATGCTATTTATAGTACTTCAGAGCACAAAGAAGGAAACCTTTGTCACTTTACATAAGGTGTTTGAAAAATATTGAAGGAAAGAAAATGATAGTCGAAATTCCATTATGGATATCAACACAAAAATATTTAAAAGTTAGCAAAGAGAAGAAAGCAAGGCATGTAAAAACGATGGATTATGACCAACATGTTTTATTTCAGAGTTGCAAAGAGGTAACACACGGACAAATCCTTAATGCCAGTCATCATAGTTATAAGACTAGGTACAAAAATTGTTAAATGTAGCCACAAAATCTGAGCGGCCTTGAAAAACACAAATCTGTCTGTTGATAACACTCATTAAAGTAGAGATTGATGGATGCTTCATTAATTCTATCCCTGTGTATACACATGTTGTGACTACCAAATGTTATGATTAAGTTTTTAAAAAGTTCTTACAGTAAAGAACTCACTGCCATTAATCCCCCTTACACCTTGCCACCTTCTGAAGCAGTCCCAGAAGTCGCCTTTTACTGTCTTTAGTTTTGCCGTCCTGGCTACCTGATGTCCTGAATTGGTATAAAATACCTGTCTTTCATGGGTCTCTTGATTTTGGGAGAGAGCCAGAAGTCACACAGGTGATATTCAGTGAATAGGTGCTTGAGGACACACCATAATGTTCTTATTTGACAGGAATCGCCATCAGCACTTTGAATTGGTTCAGGACATGAACACCAGTCACAGCCTCACAAAAGAAGACTTCAGACCTGCTTTGGAAAGCGGCAGAAATGATGGAATATGTGTATCTGAAGCAAGGGAGAGTATTCTGGAGGAAGAGAAATGGCAACGTACTTTACTATAATTTCCCCCCATTTTATTGACACACACACACACACACACACATATATATGTGTGTGTGTGTGTGTGTGTGTGTGTGTGTGCAAAATTTAAGGTTTACAATGAAGTTGAGCATTTTGCACACATACATAACTTGTCAAGGTTACAAGGACTTTCCAGCTCTCCTTTTGTCCCCTTACACACCCCTTCCTCCCTCCCCACCCAACCCCCCTGTTTCACTTTGCTTTTCGTTTTAAATTCCATAAGAGTTGTGATCTGGGCCTCTTTATTTGAATATTGATCATGTTTTATCACACTTTGTACATGTAAACACACACACAATTCAGATGTATACATTTACTTGTGTGTCTATGTGTGTGTGTGTGTGTACCTGTGTGTATATAAGTATTAAAATCCAGCTTTCCTGCCAAGAAATTTAAAATAATTAAAATTAGAAGAAAGAGGTAGAAATATCTTAATTTTTTCAGGATGTGACTAATGTGCAGAATCTCAAAATTATCAATGTTAATATTAAGACAATTTCATAAAATTAAAATAACATGTTGCAAATGTCATAAGTAAAAAATAAATGGGGTTTTATATACAAAGCAAAGCTAATTAGAAGATATGACATAGGATATTATTTACAGCAGCTAAGAAATCCTTTGCAAAAAGTTAAAGATGATTACAACATGATAATCACTTTTAAACAAAATAAAAGTGAAAGTGAGCAAAAGGAAAGGTTTAAAAAAAACCTGACCAGAGAATGTTAGGAAACAACTCATTGTTTTGAAGACAATTTTTAAAAAAGGAATTGATGCTCATATGGGGGATTATTCTGTACATACCATGGACACTCAAATATTTTTATTATTGAAACCCAGCCACCTAAAAATTTCATTAAGTCTCTCTCCTACACATAAATCGGTTTTCTTTTTCTGCTTTAAAGTTTCCTTTGGTCTTTGGCTCTATACACACTGCCTGTGATAACACCTGCCCTGCACACCGGGCTCTACTTTCAATTTACCTATTCTTTTCTCCTGATTTTTGAAAGTGCCATAGAGCTCATTTTGTGAGAATTTATTTCAGCTATTGTGCTTTCAGCTCTAAAATTTCTATTTATTCTTTTTCAATAATTTATTTTTCTCTATTGAGATTTTCTATTTGTTCAGGTCTTGTTATTGGAGCCTTTGCTAAATCCAAATTCTGGGCTGGCCCACTCAGAATCACTTTTTGTAATGGTTTTATTTCTTATTCCCTTGTGTATCTTAGTGCTTGGTTTAACATTATACCTCGTACAGCAATATTGGCTTCTGTTTTTATTTTTGTAAGTTGATACTTCTTTTTCCTTTTTTCTTTATTTTATTTTTAAGCTTTATAACTTTTGGGATCTGTTTACTTTGCAGTATTTGCCCACTGTCATCTTTGCCCAATTAAAGGAAAAATCTCATTATCTGTGAGTTTGATTCCCTGCAGTCCACCTCTGTCTGCAAAGCCAAAAAAAGAAAAACAAACATACAAACAAAAAAACAAAACAAAACAAAACAAAAGAAAAACAGCCAATGATGTCGGCAGACTTCAGAGTCAAGTCTTAAAGTAAATTAATTTTTTTTCTGTCAGTTCATGCATTTTGTTGGCTTTTACTTCTCTTTGGCCTCTTTGGTATCTTGCCTATAACTGTGTCTGGTTTTTCAGTCTTCCAGGGGTGTATAAACAATTGAGTCCTTTTAAGAATTTTGGGTCTCGTTGGGACCACAACCTCACCTAATGAAGCTGTATGTATTTCCCATTCATATCCTATCAAATTTATGAGACTTTACTGACAAAACTTAGTCTTTAAACATAGCTTCCTGCTTTTGGCAGCGAATATGCTGATTTTTATGGCTAGACCCATTTGGAAATCTACAGTTCTCCAGAACCAAACTCCAGGGAGGATGGGAGAAGGCAAGAACACAGACACCTGCTGGTGTATTTAAAGCTCCTGCAGTTTTTAATAATTAATATCTCAATTTTTGTCTACATGGATGGCTTACAAAGCCTAAAATTATTGTTTTTGACAATTTGGTTCAGTTTTATACTTTTTTGATGAAAAGGTCTTATTAATCTCATTATGCTGCCATATCCAGAACTCATTTATTTTTTGTCCTTGAAAAGTATTGATTTTTAGATTTGATAGTAATATTGTGGTTAGGATTTTAAAGAGCTTTTGTCAGCATGAGATAAATAATGAAATTTTCATGATTAAATTACATAATGTTGATATTTCACCTCAAAATGACTTGTATCTGGGAGTGTAGGTGCAGATCTATCCAAAGCGAAGTTGGAGATGAGTAAATAGTTGTTAAATTATGGTAACAGGTATCTGGAGATGCATCCTAGTCTCTAGTTTTATGTATGTCTGAAATTATTCAAAATAAAATGTTCAACAAGACAAAATAATTAAACGCTGGGACCACGCTATTTATGCGCAGCTTAGAATTAGAATGAGACAAACATAGCATATTGGAACCATACGTTCCAGTGAAGGAATTTGATTTCCTTAATATATTGTTTATTTAGCTTATTTTTGCAGTTTATTGCTATTTTATCGTCCAGCATTAGTGTTCACTCTCATACCTAATTTTTAATTTTTTCCTTTTTTACTGAGACAGGTTCTTGCTTTGTAAGCCAGGCTGGCCTCAAACTCATGGCACTATTCCTGTCTCAGACTCCCAAGTGCTGGGATTAGAGGTGTGTGCCACCAGGCCCAGTTTATGTGTTGCTGGGAAATTGAACTCAGGGCCTGGTGCTTACCAGGCAAATGTTTTAACCATTCAATTACATCCAAGCCCCACTAATTTTTTTTATTCTTGAAGTTTTCCTAGGTTATATAAGATGAAGGTATCATACAATTGGGACCATTCTAAATTTCTCATTATTATTTTTCGTCTTTATCAGATCAAGTTCTATCAAAGGCATTCTACTAGCCTTCTGAGACTGTCCCAGAAATGCCAGTATTCCTTCATAAAAAATTATCATTCCACAAATGATAATTTTGCAGAACTGAATGCTTACTTATGCCAGGTACTATATTTAATAATTAGCATATACTGCCAAGGGACAGTGTTTGGTATTCAGAATTTTGGACAGGCTTGTGACTATTTCTTGTTCTTTTTTCTTAAAACTTAGAGAAAACATTAAAAGAATATAAAAAGCACAGTATTTTAATTAATAATCTATTAGATCCTCTGTACAAGTTTAGGATGTTTTGGGCCCCTTTGAGGTATAATAGACTAAGACAACTGAAGAAAGCAGAAAACTGTTTTGATGCCATAGGAACAGACATCTAGGGACTGATATAAAAAAATGTTTGAGACAGGGTCTTGTTCTCTTGCTCTGTAGTCCAGACTGATCCCAAAGTCACTGTATAGCCCAGACTGGCCTTGAACTCACAGTGGTCCTCCTGTCTCCCATGCACACTGAATTTCAACCCCAAATGCTGGGGATTATAGCCTCTCAAGTACTGGAATTACAGACATGCACTGTTATGCCTGGCTAATTTCTTTTTTCTTTTTCTTTTTTTCTATGGTGGGTGTCTTAGTTACTTTTTCATTGCCGTTACTCAATACCCGACATCCGCAACTTAGGGAGGAAAGATTTATTACACCTTGCATTTTCAGAAGCTCTCAGTCCATTCACAAGCGGACAGCTTGAAAATGGTGAACTCATATGGTGGGGCTGCAGCTAGAAGTGTAGCTTCCCAGGGGGAACAGACATCCTCACAATTTGCTGGAACAGAGAGAGACTGGGAAGAAAGATGGAACCATGCACATGCCCCTCCAGATAAAACCCTAGGTACACATCCCTTTCAGCCAAGCCCCATGTCCCAACCCTACGTAGTATCCACAGGAACATGAAGCTGTTGGAGGACAGTCCACACCCAGATCATCATTTACCCCCCACAGGGGGAAAATGAACCTAGGACCTTGAGCATGCAAGGCAACCTCTCTAACTACGGAGCACACCCTCAACCCTGAGATTTTAGATTTTAAAGTCTTCAAAAACTAATTTAGGGTCCCAGAAACCATTCCTCAGAAAGAATCAAGTCTCTAAGTCTTACTATGAATGTCCACTTAATCTTGGGACTTTCTTAGGTCTGCAACACAAGCCATAGACACCAACTTCCAAGAAACCAACTCTCTGTAAGCTGATTTCAGGACACCTGGGTTCTCTCAGCAACCAAAGGGATGGGGTTCAGGGAGAATAATTCTCATGACCACTGATTTATGAGCCAGTTGAATTTTCACCTCCCTAACAGATTTCTAAAAGCAGTCTTACCATTCTCTACAGCTGACTTTGGAAACAGATGTACTTGAAAATCTCTGTCTATGCTGACAATGAGCATGACTTTCCCATCTATACAAGGACTACTCTGTTGTCTTCATGTGAATGTTTTGACTGCCAGCTTGATACTCCACACATTTTTGAAGTCATCTGAACATCGCCACTCCCACTCACATAATGCTTGTCTATGACAAAGTATCAGGTGGCCAAAGAGTGTGCCTTGGAGTCTTGACAGTATGCTCTTTTCCCCCATTTTATTGGTATGTATAAGCGCAAGATTTAAGGTTTACAATGAAGTTGAGAATTTTGTGCACATACATATCTTGTTAAGGTGACAAGGACTTTCCCACTCTCCTTTTGTCCCTCCTGCTACACACCCCTCTCTTCCTCTCCACCCTACCCACCATGTTCACTTTGTTTTTTATTTTAAATTCAATGAGATAGTTGTGATCTGGATCTCTCATATCAGAGAGATCATTCAATGTTTCACTTTCTGCTTCTGACTCACTTCACTAAGCATGATAGTCTCAAGTTGCTAACATTTGCCTGCAAAGGCCTCCATGCTGTTGGACTTTATAGATGTGTAGTATTCCATTGTGTATAAATACCACAGTTTGTGTATACATTGGTCTGTTGACGGGTATTTTGGTGACTTCCATATTTTAGCTATTTTTAGTTATGCTGCTATGAACATGGGTATACATGAAAAGATGTTCAACATCCCTAGCATTAAGAGAAATGCAAATCAAAACAATACTAACAATCATCTCACTCCAGAGAAAATGGCCTACATCAACAAGTCAAATATTAATCAGTGATTAAATAGCAATCAATGCTGGCGTGGCTGTGGGGAGAGAGGAACCCTCCTGCACTGCTGGTGGGAACATAAATTCGTACAACCCCTTTGGAAAGCAGTATGGAGATCTCTCAAAAGACTAGAAATAAATATCCCCTTTGATCCAGCGACATCCCTCCTGGGAATATTTCCAAAAAGAGGTCAAAACAACACATAACAGAGATTCATGTATATCCATGTTTATAGCAGCGCAACTAACAATAGCTAAAATATGGAAGTCACCAAAATACCCATCAACAGACAATATGCTCTTAAAGAGTCATACCTGAGAGGATGACGTGAACCTAATGTGAGAGGGAAGACAAGGCCGGGAAAGGTTGGCCTCATGTTATCAGGGAATCTGGACATCAACTCTGTTCATAAGATGACTGCCTCGTCATAAAATAAGCAAAGTTTTTATTGACTTTCACAAACCACAAAGTGAACTCTAGATTTCAGATAACAGCACGGAGAAAGAAATCAGTGAAAGTCAGGTCAGCTCAAAGTCATTAATACAGGTATAATCTGCATTTATTTACCTGGCATGGTGTAATTTTATCTTATCCCTTCTTTTTGTTCTAATGCTAAAGTAGTATTTATTTTGTTGCTTCACTGTAATGGAACGCTATATTCTTATTATCTATGCTTCGAGCTTACTATTTTTATTGGAGTAATCATTCCTACCCCACAATCTTGTCTAAGACCTATGTTAAAATTTAATAACAAGCCACAATTTTGATGGCACGCTTTGGGTTAGCTAGGACTGTCCAAGGTAAATGAGAGGTGAAATCCTTTTCTTTTCCAGCTGCCAAATTGTCATCACTGCATAAAAGTTCAAAAAAGGTTGGATGGTAACCGAGAATTTTGCTTTATTTTACTTTTTAAGCTATGCTATTTTCATCATAGCAGAGAAAAAATGACAATTTGGAATTGAAGGATTCACTACTCTGAGTATAGAGTAAATTACCTTTGAAATTTACTTTAAGCTATTTAGTGTGTGAATTTAGAGTCCCAAGCTCTCTATTTCTTTGCTCAGACACCTCAGTGAAGCCAAGTAGCAACCTTGGCACCTGTTGCTCCGCTCCCACTTTCCTCTTTTCATAGTATTTGTCACTTTTAAATAGATACAGACTCTACATCTATTTTAGCATTATGGTCTGATACAACTTCAGTCCATAAGGCAATGTCACCATGTACTAGGTACTAAGTAAATATTTTTCCACATCGTGGATAGTGTTAAAACTGAAGACAGCCTAAAGGTGAATTTCCACTTTTCAACGAGTTGGAAGTATGGTTGGTTTTTCATAGTATGTGAAAGGCGCTAAATTTCAAAGCCTAGAAAATGTAACCTCTAAGATTACCTTAGTCTCTGTGAACTGTGTTAACACATTTTGGGCAGAATAATTAATGTAGCTAATATAGCAGATTAGTTTCTCTCTGTGGCCTCTTCATTCATTCTTCTGGTGAACTTAATTTTGTTTAATTTCTTTTTAATTTAGTTTTCAGAGAAATTCCCTGAACAGTGCTCAATCATGAATATTTAATTCTTTTAAACTGTTTTCTAAAAATTTTTTTTTAAAAAGTGAATATGTGTCTGTTAAGTTTCTCTTTCTGTGTGTTTTACCGTACATCATACAACAGGAAGTCTTGATTGGAAAGAGTACTAAATTTGCAAGTTTTTGCAGATAATATATGAATGCCATATGATTCTACTTTCCTGATATGGTGAGGTTATCTTTCTCAGGTACTGTTTTACAGATGGATTCAAGAAAATGGAACATTGCTGACAGCATTGTTTTTAAGTCCAAATGTCTTAAGCTTTAATATTACTGTCTAATAGTTTCTCTCCCGGTAGGAATGTCGACTCTGCCTTCAGAGTGGTCTGAGCAGCTATCCATGGAGTCACAGGACATTTGTATGTAACAAATCCAACTGTTTCTTGGAGTCTGGTTCACTAACTAACATGATTTGTGAAAGGTGCATGTCTTCCTGGAGTGGCTTGTTAGCACCAGCTGTTCTGAGTCATTACATTTGTGCCATGGTGTGTAGAGGATGGGGACGAATGGTTCTCTGTAAATTTAAGGTTCTATTTTATTCTTTCAGCCCCAGCAGTGCACTACTTGGGCTTAGACTCTCCAGAAACATTCATGAATACAGTTAGCTGAAAAATTAACCCATCATTTCCATCACATAAGGCTGGAGCTGAAAGTCCAAATCCAGCGAGAGAGACAGACAGACAGAGAGAGAGAGAGAGAGAGAGAGAGAGAGAGAGAGAGAGAGAGAGAGAGAGAGAGATCACACTCCTGTTTGGAATAAAAATATTTTAAAGCCGTCTTTAATTTCTTCAAATCTTTATTTTCAATAAATTAAAAGTCTGAGTATTACAAAAAATAGCTGTTGATATGCAACTATTGGAATGAAAGACACTATTAACAGGAACTCAGTCACAAAAATCAAAGTCATGGCATTTATTTATTTAATACACATTCAGTTGCCCTTGATCTCAGATCTCTGAGAATTGTGTACTAAATATGTACTAAAAGCCAGCTACTGCACTCAGGCTGGCACATGTAAGACACAAAAGTAGTACTGAACAACAAGAAATATGTGATTGATATTGCTTGGTATGCTGGACTTTTGGAGGGAGGAAACAATGTAGCCAGTGCCATTGCCCGTGAAGATAGTATAATACAAAATAAAAAACCATATACTCATAGTGCTGGAGTAGGTAGCAGTGTTCTGGAGTAATGAACAGGCATTTAAAAACAAACTAATAATAAAATGGAAGGCAATGAAGTATGATTCTTTAAGCTTCACGGTGTTCTCAATTCTTTTTGCTGTGAATATTTTTGAAGCATAGGTAATCTCCACTGTAAAGCAGAAAGTATCAAGTTGATATGTAGCAGTCTGAAGAGGACTTGAATGCTTTTTCCCAATCAATCACCGAACTCATGAAATAAGCATAAGGCTATCGTTTAAAGCAACAGCAACGTAGCTTAAATTACTGAGTCAAGGAAGACAGTGAGCACAGAGGCGGTTATCTGTGTCAGCTGAACTCGTCAGACAAAACCTATTAAAAACAACGAAGAAAATGTAGCTGGCCTGGAGATACAGCACAGCAATTTTCAGTCCTCTGAATCATTTAAATATCAACCTATATATGAAGGAAAGGATTAACTATGTTGCACAACTGTGAAAATGTAATTATTTGGGAATTTTTCACAAAAAGGTTATATATTCAATATTAGCTATGGAAACACCTAGTTAAATGTCACTTCTAGTTAGCTGATGAAAGTCATATGAAAAAACATGACATTAATATAAATAACTACATATATGAAAACAACAGCAGTCTTATTATGATTGCTTCGAGTACTTTGTCTAACATTTAAGTTTTTCCATAATAAATATTTTTAATTCTCAAATTAAGTCAGACTTCGGATAGTACATTGTCAAAATTGCAAAGCCACCGCCACAGTGCTCTGGAGATTAATTGTATAGATATGCACTGGACTAGCCACTCTTCCCTCACTGAAACCTACAGCAGAAGAGGTTTATTTTGGTTCCCATTTCATTGGTTTTATTCCAAGATAGACAAGTTGCAAGGCCAAAACTTCCTAACAGAATGGCCTGGCCAAGAAGGCAGGCCAGGAGACAGAGGGAGGGGAGAAAGTCAGGGATAAAAATATGTTCTTTCAGGTGTCAGACTCAGCGACCTTCCCCTTCTGGTCAGACCATGCTCCTGAATGTAAATGTGAAACTTTTAAGACATATTTGAGATCTAAACCAAAATATTCCTTCTCTGCCCTCCCCCAAAGTCTTCTGTCCATCTCATTATGCAAAATGTGTTTAGTACATAATAATAATTGTTATAGTATTACCAGTTCTAAAGAAAAGTCCAAAACCTCATCAAGATTCAAGCTAAACTGTCAGCTGTGAGTAGCCCCCCCAAAAATAAAAACAATAAAAAACAACAACAAAGCTAAATATTTGCAGTCTATAATGGAACAGATATTATTTCCATTTTTAAATAAGAAATATAAGGATAGAAAGGAATCAAACCAAAGCAAGACCGAGAACTGGCAGCACAAAAATTAAACTATATAGTTCCATGTCCAGAATGCAGGGCAAACTGTGAAAAAATGTGAACTCCAGAAAGCCTGGGCAGTCTTTTCCCTCAGGCCTTTACTTATGGCAGTCCACATGGCCTCCCTCTTGGACTAGCTCTGCTCACAACCTTCATCTTTCCTCAGCAGACAGTTTATGTTCCTGGCATCTCCAATTTCCTGGGGACTCTACTGTCCATTTGATTTTATTCTCATGACTTCATTCATCATCACCTCCCCAGTGGCTCCAGCCTGTGATCCTATTACACATTTATGTCTGGCTTTCTATAGCTTTCTCTGAAGTCTGGGCATAAGCTCCCATAATCCCGTAACTCTTACATTCAGCGTTACTAAAATCTCAGCGCCACAAGGCTGATGCCAAGGTCTACTACCGCCTTGAACAGTAGCATTCCATTCCCTCCACCAGGCCTTGGATCATGGCTGCAGAGGTCTCTCAGTACGTGGATAGCTCAGTAAGGTAACATGATACCTGAGGCCCAATACCCTAGATGGTTCTTCTTGAGCAGTGAACTGAGGAACTTTCTTCTCAAATGAAAGATTTATACTTTTATATCTCTGCACTTGTGATTAATGGAGTCTTGTAGATTCTTAAGATGTAGTCACAGTTTTTTTTTCTCTCTTGTCATTATACAAAGCCCTTGGCTTCTTCCTAATGCCAGTCTTCACAGCAACCAGGCTATCTTTGGCCCCCACTTTGCCTGTGTTCCCTTCCTCATCAACACAGAAGATTTTCAAATCGTTCAACTCTTTTATTATTTTTTCCTGACTTCTTACTGTAGATGTGACTAAAAGCAACCAGAAGTGCCCATGAAACTTGGTCTCCAAAAGATCAAACATTCCACTGCCATTAATCTCAACTTCCCACAAAATTCTAGGACATGAGCAAAATGCAAATAATTTTTCTGCCCAAATATAACCCCTATAGTCTCTAGTCTAAATTCCAGTGGGGTCCTTTTATCCAAGTGAAAATTCCTGAGTCTGCCTTTTACTCTCCACACTCATGTGAGTATTTTTGTCTTCTGAGTTCTAAACAGAACCACCCATCAGACTCTGCTACATTCAAACCATTCTCTAGCTTTCATTTCTGAATCTTTCCAAACTCCTTGTGCAAACCAGTTTTAAGAACTTCTAAGCAGTGTGATAAGGTGCAATCACAGCAACAACCCTGTTTCTCTGGCCACATTTACTTTCTCATTGCTGAGACACAATATCTGAGATTAACAACTAAAGGAGGAGAGACTTACTTTAGTTCACAGTTTCGGTGGGTTCAGTACATAGTTGGCCATCTCCAAGTCAGAAAACATGGGTCAGAATGGCATGGAGGAGAAAAGCTGTTGTCTCCTGGTGGTCAGAAAGTAGAAACATCAGGGAAGAGCCATGGATAAGAAGAGACCCTTCCAGTCAGCCTTCCCCACAGTGACCCACCCTCCCTGATAAGACCCCACCTCAAAATGTGAAACTTTTGGTGGGATATTTTAGATCTAAACTGTACCCTGAGCAGAACCAGCAGTCCTTTTGATCCCCACAAAAGGCCTTTTTGTCCTTGAGTCTTGTGCTGCTACAAGAAGCAAGGGGTTGGTGAAGGACTAGTCAAGGCACCGTGTGGGATGTTCTATGGGATCCAGCTGGGAAAAAATGGCAGGATCGGCAGCACTCGCAAAACTTCAGCAGACATGGCAGGGTAGCCAGCTAGGTAAGACAGGCTGCACCTTCACTTTGTCAGACATAAGTTAAAACAACAACACAACAAAAACCCACCATAATACAGGAGGTTAAATAACAAACATTTATTATTCCTATGAAGAAACTATGCTAACCGCTTCATATGTTGTGTTAAATTTAGTTCAAATTAAAATAATAAGTCTGTGTTTTCCCAGATCTGTTTAATTTAAAAATCCCTATTCTTTTAATTTCCACCTTGATGAACGTCTGATTCACCATGTTGAGCAGTTTCAATGTTTCTCTAAAAGGATCTTATGATTTTTCTAGAAGGGTGGATCAGACAACTCCCAAATATCTCTTTAGACCACTTATAGGTTTTTATAGTGTCAGAGAAAAGCTGTACCCTTTTAACAAAAGAAAATCTTTAAAAACTAACAATCAGAATCTTGAATAGTCTCAGTGATGTGGCAAATCCTCAGAATCATAATGATGACTCCCTCATTAGCTATCAGAATATCACCTGGTGTCATTTGTCTCTTCTGTCGAAAAGAATGAGGTTGAAATTTATCATCTTTACAAAGTATTTTATGAAGTTATTTTTATGATAATTTTATTCACCTACGAATCAGAATTTTGATCAATAAAGGAACAAAAGTCAAAACTTAAATTTCATCTTTCTTTGTCTTTCTGAGATTTGTACAGAAAACATCTTGAGGTATAGAAAAAATAAGAAGGAATTGAAGGAGAGAGATAAAAAAGAGGGGGAGGAAGACAAAAAGAGACTGAAGGAAAGTGAGGAAGGAGAAAAAGAAGATGAAGTGTAAAGTCATCTGGTTTTATCCTCTGTCCAAAAAAGAAAAGGAATGATTGGTCAAAAGGAAAAGAGGTACGATGTGGTAGTTTCTAGCATTTCTGCCAACAAATTTTTTCATGACGTATGGATAAACAGGAAATAAAATGTAACTGAAATGTGGAACTGCAAAGATTTTTGTATATAATAACTTGGATATGCAATATTTTTAAATAAAATAGAATATCCACTGAGAGCTTCACAAAGGAGGAAGATTTTGAAATCTACTTCTTGCTAATATAGGATGCATAAATACCCATTAACTCCTCTTGATGTTAGGCTTATCCATTGGAAGAATGTAGAGTAAGTTCATACCACAGGCTTCAGCGTGTTTTGCTGCCAGCCAGGGTGGCTAACGGCTGGCCACAGCAGGGGGAAGACTTGTCCTTGAGAAAGTCAAAAATCATAAATTCTGGTTTTAAGCTGAGTTTCAAACATTTTAACATCATCATTAAAAACGAAGGTGTACTTGTGGAATGGCAGCGTGTGCTTGCGAAGTTCATTAAAACTTTCATGCTGTGACTCAAAAATAGAATTAGGCTGGTCAAATGCACACCAGCCTCTGCTCAGCTGCATCCCAAAGAGGACGTGGACCATTTAAAATGTATTACAGTTATTTCATCTTCTAATAAAGGTCAGTGACGAACTCCATTAGATTATTCATATTTGTCTACTATTCATATAAGAAAAAATCCTTTGGAAATTTGTCTCTCGTAAACAATGGCTGTACTTCCTAGAATGAGGAAAACAAAAATCTATACAATCTGTATTCACCTTTGTTGTATTATTCAGGTTACTATATTGGTCATAAAAAGCAGTAGTGGTTTGGCTTTACCCATTGCTGCCAAACAAAAACCTAAAACCTTTTTAAAAATGTTAACGGTCTCATTAAATATGTCCACATTTATAATGTATTTCAAATCATTTTCAGAAATATAGTTTAATAGTCTTCATTGTTTTGTGAAAACCCAAGGTATTTGAACTTTTCCCACTCACTGAGACTAACTAGAGAAAATTATTGTGACTTGAGGTGTAGCTCAGCAGTCAAGATTGCCTAGCAAGTGCAAGGCTCTGGGTTTGATTCTGCAGTTTCATATAAACCAGGTGTGGTGGTGCATGCCTGCAATCCAAGAAGCAGGAGGATTGCTCGGTGTTCATGGTCAGCCTGGGCTACCTACTGAATTCAGAACCAGCATCTACTACAGAGTGAGACTCTGTCTCAGAAAAAGTGTTGGTATTTTTACATGTATCTTCCAGATATTCTATATTCATTATAGGAAAAAATGATTAAAATACTTTAGAAATAAGTAAGAATTTTAAAGGAGATGGAAACTAGCACAAAGTCTGACTAAGGTCCATAAATTATGCAATTGATTTTTAAAAATCCAATTGAGTCATTATTTTTAATTGGAGCATTTAGTCTGTTACAGTAACAGATACGTTCCAGTTTGTTCACATCTGCCACAATATTTTGTTTATACTGACTCACTTGTTTTGTTATGTTTGTTCTTTTTTTAATTTCTTGGCTTCTCCTGAAATCTATTGTTTCTTCTCTGTTGGTTTGGAAATAATGTATTTGTTAGTAGTGACCACAGAAATGATAACGTGTATAATATATTTCACTAATATAATCTATACTAATCAATAGTATCACTTTCAAAATAAAATACACCATCTTTAAATACAAGAGGATTTAGCTTCATGTGGCTGTCACGGGAACATGTTTCTCAGAGCTCCTCCTGCCGGACCCATCGGTGACATCCGGCTCCTCTTTGTCCTTGGAGACCTTACCAACTTTACATTAAAGCTCCACTTCCTTGGCCAAACTGATCACAGCATGCGTGTAGAATCAGCCCATCCTGTCCGGCGTAGGTCCTCTGATAGGCAATTTTCGCTTGACATTTCCCCACATGGTTGGGACATTCTTCCCATCTTTTCCTTGCATACTGTGTTAGACATTTGTCCCAAACTCGCATAATTCTCTTACTTCCTGGTGGATTCGCTGTGACTGTGTGTTTTACTCCTCACTTCTTAATCTCATCAGATGGTGTTACCTTTTTATTCAATCAATTTTTCTCTAGGCAAAAGCAATATTAACTTCCTCTTATCTCAGTTTTTCATTTTTCTTGCCGCTCAGCTCCTGCCTCTAAGGCACTTTTCCATCTGTAGGATGTTTGCTCAAGTATGTTCGACTTTTCCCAGTGTTTGGGTTGCTTTGGATTCTCTGAAACGCTGATTCAATGAATATTAAATTCCATATCTTTTAATTTGAATTAAATAGTGCTACCTCTTTACCTCACTATCTGACTTTCTTAGTAATTCTTTCTGCTCTACTTTCAGGTCGCACATTTTTATTTTAGGTTGTTCTGAATGACAGATGATAAGCTATTTGGTTTTCAATATGAAACATTTAAATTTTTTTCTGGAATTTCTATTTTTACATAAATCTATCACCTTTTATTTGCTTATTTTTTAGAAGTGCTGGGGATCTAACTCAGGGTCTTGCACATGCTAGACATGTGTCTACCAGTAAGCTACATCCTTAGTCCCTATGACATTTTCTTTTGATGTATGTGTTTCAAAAGTTGCCTTAGTCTTTGACTATAATGAAAATATTTGTTTTACCTTTTGTCTGATACACCTAGTATTAGAAGACATTGTGGTTTGTTTCTGTCTTATTGTTTTATATCTCACATGTGGTGCTTGATATCCTTATATGTCCACAGTGTCCGTGTTGTGATTTTTCGTCCTTTTGATTTTAACAAACCAAGAGATATGAATGTAAGTTATATATGCATCGACAATAGGCATTCTGAATGACTGAAACTTCCCCTTGATTATGAACCTGGGGCTGCAAATGGCTTAGCTCCTTTCGTCCCCAAAAGCTCTCAAAAATAAATACATAAATAGATAGATAGATAGATAGATAGATAGATAGATAAATTCAAAGGTTTGAGGGCTTAGCTCAGCAGCTGAAGTACTTGCCCAACAAGTGTCAGACTCTGAATTTGGTTGCCCAGGACCAAACAAACGAGGTGAGAAGGTCCACACCTGTCATCTCAGCACTCAGCAGGCTGAGGCAGGAGGATTGCCATGAGCTCAAGGCCAGTTTGGGCTACATCGTGAGCTCAGGACCATCCTGAGCTATAAAGAGAGATTCTGTCTAGATAAATAAATAAAAAGAAAAACTCACAAACTTTGGTAAGATTCAATAAGTACAAATTAATTTCAGAACTTTTTAAAAGTCCATGTTTTAATTTTCAATTACATTTTGGATTGATAATTTATTATTCTATTGTCAGTTCTTCAATTATTAATGTTATTTCATAATTTAAAACTTATTTTCTAATTTAAATTATTTAATTTAACTTATTAAAACTACATAATTTTAAAATTTTTTCATGAATATCTATAATTATTTTCAATAAGATACTCTGTATAAATAATCTAGCTCATTATGTGACTACAGAGAAGTTTCCTTTTCTTGCAGAAATACAGGTAGAATTTTTTGTAAAGCAGATAAAGAAAGTTATGCCTTCAGTGTGAAGGTGGCAGTGCTGTGAAGGCATCTGCACTGAGTATAAACTTCTAATACCTTTTTGTGCACACATAAGTTACTCCTGGTGCCCAGGAACATGTGATAATTATCATTGTTTTATTTAAATAATATTTATGCTTATTGATTTTTTTCTCAGTGTGTCAATATCTCCAAAAATATTTTTCAGAATGTCAGTATCTCCAAAAATATCTCCCTGTTTCTTTTTTAGAGAATACAGGTTTCTCTGAGGGACCTCAACCAAGTAAAACCCTAACCCAAATCTCAGGCTGAATAGGGAAGGTCTTTAAAGATGGTTCCCCTGGGAAAGGAAATTTCTAACACAGGTTGCGTAATAAGTAACTGACAGTTATTCTTAAAATGTCATGCAGGGGTGACTGATTTTAGAGTAAATGTGCATGAAAGTTTCTATAAGCATTTCTATCAATTTTCTAGGTGCCTTAAATATTTGTTATAAGCTATGCTGAAATTGCCAAAAATAGATATGCTGATTTTAGTTACATCCACAATTGATTAATTAGACATCAAAATATAATAATTCTTTACTAATCATAATAATTTTGCAATTATAATCAACTAATGATATAGACATTGATGACATTAGATAGACCAATAATCAAAATTGAGAAAGTGTCTTTCATATAATAGCTGATACTCTTATTTTATAACTAGAATAATTGAATAATAAGAAACAAATATTTTTCAAAAGAAATAATAAGAAACTCAAAATTTGAGGACTGAATCTTCCATACAATATGCTTATGTGAGCAGCTCATTAAGTAAAACTTAATATCCTCATGTAGACTGTCTCATAATTATAATTAATACATAGTGCATGTCATACATTGCTATATAATCAATTAGTATATCCAGATCCTAGGGTGAAAGAGTTAACCCAAGTTAGAATGAGTTTACAAACAAGTGTTCATTGGATAAATTGTGCTTACCATGGTAAATGAAGTAGCAATGAGCCTTGCCCTGCCTGGGGACATTCATAATCATCATTTGACATGTGATTGGGCTTTATCCAGAAAATGAGTTTCAACAGAATGAGCTCACTATCAATTTCATATGGAAAACCTAATCTATTGAGAAGAGGGAAAATAGTTGAGGTCATCTAACAGAAAATACAACACAGGCAATTTGCTTCATCTATTGCTAATTTGCTTAGACGGGTCTATTTATTTTAGCTTTATGATGCATTGTGCGTTGCCCTAGAGGGAGGTACGAAAATACAGCTCCACCCCACCTCCTGACGTCGTTTCTATGCTTTGTCTGTTTGGCAAACTTCTTTCTTTTTCTGCTCAGTATATTTTACTTACTAACATTTTTACTCTGATGAGTTCCCACTGTGCACTTGTGCCAGAATTCCGTGATCATTTATTTAATAACTTATGCATCTAAGAAGTATTTCTTGGGCACATTTTGTGTCCTAATTGCTTTTCTGTTAGTCTGTCAAAATACTCAATATGCACAATTTAGAGGAGGAAAAGTTTATTATAGCTCAGTTTCAGAAGGTCACAGTCTGTTCACAGGTGGGTAGCTAAAATGGTAAAATCACATGGTGGTGGCAGGGGGCCCAGAGCTGGAGCCAGAGCAGGCGATCCAGTGACAGAGATCCTCACGGCATGGTGAAACTGGAAGCCAAGTCTGTGAAGGCAGTGCTGAACCAGCACAGCACACCCTGGTCAAGCCCTAAGCACCAACTCCTTTCAGCCAGATCCCACGTCTCAGCAGTATGTAGTATCTATATGTAGATAAGGCTTTTGGGGGAATATTCCAGATCTAAACCACAACACGTTGTATCTAGTGATGTCTAAGACTTCGGGATAGAGTGGTTGAGCATAGAAATCCACAACTTGTATGTTAAGCAAACTTTATAATATAGGAAAAGGGAAAATAAACATGTGAATAGTAAATAAGACCATTTCAGAATTTTTTTAAGTGCTACGGAGGAAAAAGAGAGCACTGGTAAAGAGAGCCACAGAGTTGGGTGACAGGCAGAGGACTTGGGCATTTAGCTACAGGAGCCACAGAAAGTCTGCTGGAAGAGATAATTTCTGAATTGAGACTACAGTAAAGAAGGGGAGACAGCCACTCAAAGGAGTGACTTGGACATTAAAGGTAAGTTGTTTAGCCCATGAACTAGTCCACAGCACATACCTTCCAACCTCCTTTTCTTGCTACCCAGTGCCTTGTGTCTCTCTGTCCTCTTGTCTCGAAAGGAAAAAATACTATGCAAGGAAAACAAAATAGAGGAAACAAGACAAAAAGAAAAATTCATTTTATACAGTCAAATGACAATGGAAATGTAAAAATTGTAGAGGAGCGCAGACATGGAAAAGGAAAAATCTGGTTTAAATTTTAAGGAGTAAACGTGTTTTTGTTTTTGTTTTTTAAACCCTGAATCAGAGAGCATGATGTTCTCAAGTTTCTTCCATTTGCCTGTAAAAGCCTCCATGCTGTTGGACTTTATAGATGCATAGTATTCCATGGTGTATAAATACCACAGTTTGTGTATCCATTGGTCAGTCCATGGGTATTTTGGTGCACAAAATGCTCGACTTCATTGTTAACCTTAAATTTCATGCTTATACGTATCAATAAAATGGGGAAAGAAACTCTAAATTGAGAATAAAGGAACTCAAATTATTATCCTTGTGAACAGACCCCTGCAGTGTATTGTTGAGCATATGTGATGTGTCTAACACCACTGGACAGAGGGTGGAGACCAAGTGTTCTCTCGAAGATACTCATGTTGGCCGTGGTGCAAAAGGAATAGACACAGGAAGAAAATTCCCAACTACAGGCTCCCTATGTTTTCACAAAAACATTGCTTATCTCTCTTCCTTAGAATTTTGCCCCTAAAACTTGTAGTCATGTATGGATGAGCCCTAGATTTGTGTCAAAACTCATGATGTTCCATAGGACCTTTCAAAGAGAGCAAAATCATCACACTGTGAACTGTGGTGCCTTCTGATTCATTTGTAAAGGGTAAACACTGCATTTAATAGTGAGCCCAACTGGCAGAGTGGCATAGGCCTGAAATCTCAGCATTCTGTTGAGTCAGAAGGATCATAAGCTCAAGCCCTCTCTTTACAACTTAGCAACTTAGTTAGCTCCTGTGTCAAAATAAAAAGTAAAAAATGGTCTGGGGACATATCTCAGTATAAGGGTCCTAGGCTGTCTCCCCAGTAACACACGCACTCAACGCACACACATACACACACAAACACAAATAAATAAATAAAAATAAATAAACAACGAGCTTATCAGAGTAAACTTTAAAGAAGGGTCATATTAATCTTTGCTGGTTGATTTGATGCCACATTTGCATAATTTTGAGGGTCAGTGAGTTTGACTTTTAAAACATTGCCTAAGCCCAGTGCAGAGGTGTTGTCTGCTACACCTAGATATAATCAGGCTGTGATGAGCCTGGTGGGAAAAATGCAAGTACTGGATAAGCTTTGCTAAGGAATAATGTTAGGAATAATAGAGCTTGGTGGTAAGTAAAATGTTAATCAACAATATACATTTAATAAAACGACCTTAAAAAGAAACCCACACAAAGTGGAGGTATACATTGGTCAGTTCATGAGAATGAGACCAACGGCTCAGGAACCTATCCTTATACTTGTATTTCATAAGATGCACTGACTCACTGTTTGCGGCAACTCCACTGTCATGGTTTTATTCTGTAATGTCCCTCAGAAGCTTTGTGCATTTTGTAGGTGATTACATCAGGAGGACTGATTGGATAAAGTACACTATTTGATTGAATTGGTCCTTTTGTGAGGTTCATATTATCAAGATACATTGCTACAAGTAACAATGGTACACCTTTGTTGTGGTTAGGATCAGGAGTGTCCCCCAAAATTCTCATGTATTTTAATGTTATGGATTGTCTATGGAGCCATGTAATGTTGGTGGATTGTGGTCTGGCCTGGAAGGGTGAATTGCAGTTGTTGGGATTAGGGGCGTGTGAGGTAAGACTAAAGGTGTGTGAGTTAAGATGTGTAGTGGCCACGCCTTCCATACCTGAATGCAGGAGAGACTAGGAGTAGGACTGGGACTGGGATTGGTCTCAACTAGTCTCACTTGCCTGCCTGTTGGTGATGTCCTGAGAAGCTGCCTCCACCTCTGCCTCTGCCATGTGCTTTGATGGCAGCCAGCCGCCCCTGAATGGATTGTGACCATCTGAAACTGTGAGCTAAAATAAACCTTTCCTTTCCTAAATTTGTGGGTGTCAGATATTGAGTCATAGCAATGAAAAAGTAACTAAGACAACCTTCTTTAGGAAAAATAACACAAGTGACATGTTTTGTCTTGTGCAATGTTTCTGTGGATCTCTTTCAAAAAAAAGTAAGATTTTTTTCATCAAGCTAACTTTTGATTCTGGAACTTTGTCTTGGATTTGTGCAAAATCTTTTCTCTATTATGCCATTGCAGCATCTCTGGTTCTTCCATAGTTACCTTCCTAGAGGAATTTAATTACTGTTATGGCTTTCGCTTCTCCTTTTTTCCTCTTCAGGAATTGCTATATGTTCTCCAATACCAGGAAGTTGTACCTTTTTGTGTTACTAATCTAGCTATTCCAGTTATAGTACAATTATTTCGGAAGTTGTGGCTCTTGGGAACTGAATCTTTTACTTAAATTGGCAAAATGTCGTGAATATTTTTGACAACATGCCATAGCGAAACACTTTAAACAGGACTCTGCAAATAATAAACAGAGGGAGTCTCTATGTATTTATGTTTCAGTTTTTAGTCAAAACAAAGAGTTAAGATGTTTTTCGATATCTCCTTAATCTTATTAGGAACTTAGATGAATCATCCCTACTTTGTGAGTAATTTTACATCATAAGTGAAGGAAGCTCTATGAACAAGAGAAGATTTCCTGCGCTTTAATGGTTAACTGGATTGTGACAAAAGCGACTTCTCGAGGAGAAAGCTTTTGCTTTCTGAGATTGGTTCCTATTTCTGTTTTCTAGCCAAATGAATGCCTAACTAGAGAGGCCATTTGTATGCCATTAACACTGTCTTATTTTATCTTTTAAACGACAACCACAACTAAATAAAAATGACATCAGAGCAGTGAAGATGTAAATTGTGATCAAATTAGATGCCCTGCTTTGTTTTTAACTCTTAGAGACATGAACCATATGGCCTCCCTTTAAATGTCTACATCGATAACACAAAAGACTGCGGCTTCCTCAGATTATCTCCTGCACATCTATCTGAAGGTGTTCTCAGAGCATACAATCGAGACACAGAGATGAAGGATTCTTTTTTTAGAGTACAGCATCTCAATTACTAAGCATCATCTGGACCATATAGTTCTTTCTGTCTCCCTACTCTCTTCAATATCCAAGTTTCTAGCTACTGTTGCTTCTTCCATGAGCTAGTTCATGTAATGAAATTCTTAACATGACATAGTTAATCTTTTTCACTACAAAAGACAACGATGTAGCATGATCTTCACTGTTGTCTTAAATAGATGTGGAGAATACCTTTGAGAATTTATTAATGTGACGATTATGTGATACCAAAAAGCAAAGATACACCTTGTTCTGTGTTGAGTGTATCTGCTCTTCTCGTAAGTAGTTTTTCAGAGGGTTTGGAGCGCCTTGAACAGAATTCACCTTGAGTGCTCTGGGTAGCAATGTGCACTGCTCTAGGCACTCATTCCTGAGAAGTAGGAGGCAAAGTGCACGTTACAAAAAGAAGATAATGATATAACACTTGCTAGAGCAAATGAATACAGAAGAGAAAAGTATGCACAATAGTGTGAAAAAGAAAAAAAGGTGTCAAAGTAGATTTAAATATAAGATAGGAAAAGTGTGGGTTTTAAGTCCTTTCCCAGGTCCATGTCAATGCCAATACTTTCAGAACGCAGAGCAGAAAAATTCTTCAGTGGCTTTTTCATCCTTCCTTAAAGAGAAATTTGGCTAAAAAGCAACTGCTGCCATTTCTGCTGCTGTGTCTCTAAGGGTCGATAGTAAAGATGGATGGAGGAGACCAAGACCAAACCATGTTTCCACTACTGTTTCTTCTTCACTGTCCCATGTTGCAGCCATCACTGCCTCCCCAGTTACTTCTCCTGTTTCCATTTGTATATCTTTCTTGTTCTCTATTTTCTCTCTGGTTAATTAGTCCCTTCTCATTTCTTTATTGGTGTTAGCATGCTTTCATGACAAAAACCTTTACTTTTCCGAGCTCCTGAAAGCCAATAGAAGACCTCCTTTCTTCTGTCATATAGAGTCTGATATAATTTTAAGTCTGTTGAATAATTGTTACATCTCTATTCATACTAGGTGTTTTCATTTCTCATACTTAATGGAAAATGTCTAGATTTAAGACTACATGTTTGACTTTGCAGGGGGCTGTGTTTGCCATATCTGTTATTGACTTTCTACTTTAGAACAAGAACAGAAAGAGATGGAAAGTAAGTTATATTTTAAACTTCAGAGGAAAGTTACTTACATATTAAATTTAAATGTTAATTCATGGTTAACACTTGGCCATTTTTAACGATAAAGTATATTTCTCATGAACATTAATGAACATTGAATATTTTAATAATAACACTGAGAAATTCACTTAGGGTTATTTTTACTTCAGTTAGTTCTTTTCATAAATTTCTTAGTTAGCTAAAACTTATTTTTTATATAGCTTGAATAAAACTACTAATGTTACATACATTGCCTTTTAACAGATTCTTTAAGTATAATAAATATTCAATAAACTATTATATTTGAAATATTTTCACAGATAGATACATCACAAACCATAACTACAATGAAGACGGTGAATGTATAAGTGACTCCATAGAAAGAAATTCCTTGCACTCCTTTGCTATTTTTTCTGATTCTCTTTCCCATGTCAAGGCAACTGACTCCATTTTCTATCACTATAGATTATCTTGCATTTTATAGACTTTCTTGTAGCTGAAACTATGCATTGTATGTTCTTTTAGGAGGGTGTAATGAGACTGGCTCATTTCATTTTGCTCAGAAATTCTAATAAGTGCATGTTGTCTGTTCCTGACATTGAGTACAGACATTATATCACTGATATGTCTTCGTGGACGACAAATCTATGCATGTTTGTTCAATTTTAATTGGCCTATTTGGTTTCTTTTATTAGGTTTTGAAAATTCTTTTTCTGTTGTGAATACAATTCATTGTACAGACATACATTTGAAAATATTTTCTTCTAGTTTGTAGCTTACCTTTTCATTCCTTGAACATAATCCTGAAAAAAACACGTTCTTAATGTTATAAAATCCAGTTTGCCAATAATTTTTAAATTGTAGTTTATGCTTTTTATGTTGTATCTAAGAAATCTTTGACTATAATAAGGTCAACATTTTTTTCTCCAGTATTTTATTATAAAAGTTTTCTTTTAATTTGTGATTTCTTTCTCTATGATGTTGGTTTTATTATATGGTCCAAGATATAAAGACAAATATATTCTCTTCCTTTCTTCCTTCTCTTTTACCTATAGATATACAACTTGTTGAAAGATTTCCCTGGTTCCGTGGAATTGCCTTTGCAATCTTGCTTAAAATTGGTTGTTGGTGAATGGTTGATTCTACTTCTCAATTCACTATTCTGTTTTATCTGTTATCTTAATACCGATATCACTTTGTCTTACACACTGTAAGTTTAAAATATACTCTGAAGCCACCTACTGCCCCCTTCAACTCTGCTTTTCTTTGTCAAGACTGTTTCAAAAATTTATATCTCTTATATTTTATAAATTTACCAACGTCTACAAAAAGAAAGAAATGGAAAGGCCTTCCAAAAATAATGACTGGGACTGCACTGACTCCACAGATTTAATGGAGAAGTTGGATATCTTTACTATATTTCATTTTTTAAACCTTTGAACGTAGTTCATCCTTTTCTTTCACTTAGATATTCTTCTTCTCAGGGATGTTGGGAGTTCTCAGTATACAGGTCTTGAATATCTGGCACACTTATTCCTAAGCATTTTGTATTTTCATTGCTAGTTTGAAATTTTAGTTCTGTTTCTATTCTGATCTTTTTCATTGGCAACATATAGGAATAAGATTAAATTTTGTATATTGATCTCATATTCTGCAACCTTTGGAAACTCACATTATGAACTATCTTCTATCTTTTTGTAGCCTTTCTAAGATACTGTACAAAACGGCTTTACTGTCAGCAAATAAGGAGGGGTGTACTTCCTTTTTCCCACCACTATTTTTATTACTATACAAATGTGATACACTTCTTGTTTTCTAGTCAGGCTATGTTTTGTCTCTTCTTCCCTCGTTGCATGACCTCAGACCTCTAGGACAATGTTAAAGTGGTGCTGAGAGTGTAAATGCATCGCTCTTCTCTTTATTTGGGGGAGACATCACTTGGTATTAAGTATGCTGTTACAAGTAATTTTTTCCACACATGGACTTTCTGTCTTATTTTTATTCTATTGCTAATCTAATGAGGTTTTTTTCCCTATCAGAAACAGATGTTGGATTGTACCAAATGATTTTTCTCAATACATTGAAATGATCATAGATATTTCTTTTCTCTATATAGAAAATTATATTGATTGAATGTAAAATGTTAATCCAATCTTAAACTTTTGGGTTAATCTCCTTTGGTTTTGGTATATAATCCTTTTTGCATATGTAGTTGAATTTATTACAGATTATTCAAATTTTGTTAAAACGTTTTGCATCTACTATGTGAGATATTTGTGTATTTTTCTATTCTTACAATGTCTTTCTAAGATTTTAGTGTCAGAGTAATAGTCTCGTCCCAGAATGAGTTCTAAAATGCGCCTCTGTACTTTCAGTTACCTGGAGAAATTAGTGGAAGGTTAACATTTATTTTTATCTTTCTTCGTAAGTTATTTTTTTGAAATTCCCAAAGAAACTATCTGGGCTGAAATTTTGTGCACAGGGGAGGGGAAAAAACTAGGATTGAACTAAAAACTCAATTATTTTGATAAATAAGGAAACCCATGCGGTCTATTTCTTCTTGAGAAAGCTGTGGGAGTTTTTATCAAGGTGTTTGTCAACTTGTTTTAATATTTCAAAATTATTGACACAAAGTTACTCATAATATACCTTAATTGCCCTTTAAATATCTGTAGAAATTTTAGTAATGCCCATCTTATTTCTGATATGGGTAACTTGTATCATAATTCTTTTAAAATTAGATTCACCTAATTAAATATTTATCATTTTTATTGGCCTTCTCAACTGGATTTGTGTTTTATGGACTTTTCTTTGTTACTCAATTTCCATTCTACTCTTTGTTATGTAAATCATTTTTTAATCGTTGCTTATTTTTCCATTATCTTAGAGTTGAAGCTGAGGTTATTGATTTTTTTTTTTCATTTTCTAATGTAAAGGATTGTATTAGTTACTTTTTCATTGTTTAGTTACATTTTTCACTGAATGCCTCAAACGCACGAATTAGGAAAGGAAAAGGTTATTTTAACTCATAGTGTCAGAAGGTCACAGTCAATCTATGAGCGTCCATCAACTGTAGAAGCTCACGACAGAGGTGGAGGTGGAGGGAGCTCTTCACAGCCCTGCAAACAGGAAGCTAAGCCCTGCAGGAAGGGAGGAAGAAGCATATATTTTTCCAGGTCCTGTCCCAGTGGTCTGTCCCTTCTGGGTCCAGCCTTAGTGCTCCACCCCCTCCAGATTTAAACCTCTGATTCATCACCTATCTGTAACCTATAATCCACCACATGCCTGTGTTCCCTTACACACCTCTAATCCATTACGTGCTCATAATTCACCCCTCTAAACCAGATCCTCATCCCATAACTGCATATGTTTGTGTAGATAACCCATAACATCCAAATACATAAGATTTTTGGGATACAAACCATAATAATAATTGTATAAATTGCCTCCAAGTACCGCACTTGCTAAATTCTTCAAGTTTAGATGTATTTTACTTTCATTTTCATCCAGTTCCAGAGAATGTCTAATTTTCTACTGATTGCTTCTTTGACTTACACATTATTTAAAAAAGATAACATTTAGTTTCTAAATAGTTGGGATATTAAGTGTATCTTTCTTTAATGTATCTCTCATTTAATTTCATTTGGATCAGAGAACCTACTTGGTATGATTAGAATGCTTTGAAATGTACTGAGGTCTCTTTTATGATCTTGAAAAAGATATAACTTTTAAAAATTTAAATTACACTTATTTTTATCGATTTATAAAAGCTTGAAATTTTTATATATTCATGTGGTACTGTGGAAATTTTAAATACATGCATGCATTGTGTAATGTTTAAGTTAAATGTATCTATGTTCTCATTTACTATTTCTTTATCATGTAATATCCAAAAATCGTTTTTTTTCTAGCTTTTTGAAATACACAGAAAATAATTTGTATCCATAGCCACACACACCAGCACATCCTACACCAATAACAAACACAGCAGAACATGTCACTTTTACCTAAGAGCAATTTATGTAATTTAGTACGTGTTCATCTATCTCTCCCCATCTCCCTCCCCACTGTTGTCCCCTGGCCTCCGATAAGAAACATCCTGGGTTGGATAAATAACCTGTGAACTTGGGAGAATATATTCCACTGTCACTAGCTGGTATTGATTTTGACCATCAATTAGACAATTTCAAGCCTTCTATGTCCTTGTTGATGATCTGAGTACTATTTATATCAACCATTGTAATAAGGTTAAGAGATTCTGGCTACATTTGTATATTGGTCTATTTTCCTACACTTTTTACCACTTTTCACTTGTGTAACTTGAAGCTGTTACCAGTGAATGATTGTTTATAGGTATGTCTTTTTGATGACAGTTTTATCGTTATAAAATGATACCCTTTATCCCTGGTCAAAATCCTTCTTATTAAATCTATTTATGTATTTGTAGAGTGTAACCGGTTTTTTTGTATTAATGGTAGTATGATGTTCTTCATACATCTTGTTACTGTCACTCTACTGTGTCTTTACATGAAAAGTGAAGTTTAAGTAGGCACTGTGAGGTTGGAACTTAACTTTTATACAATATTACACATTAAGAAATATTGCCAAATGTATTGTAAGTATATTTATAATACTGTACTGTGGTTTTAATTTTGCTACTAGTAGTAATGTTTCCAGAGTTTGAGGAGATAGCTCAGTGATTAGAGTGCTTCCTTAGGAAGCACAGGGCCCCAGGAAGGGTTCATCAGCACCACATAGTGGCTGGGTGTGGGGGTGGCACACAGTCATAATTACAGCACTTGGATGACTGAGGTAGGATTGCCATAAATTCCAGGACAGCATGAATTCCACAATGAGTTCAGGACAATCTAGACTAGAGAGAGAGGGAGAGAGAGAGAGAGAGAGAGAGAGAGAGAGAGAGAGAGAGAGAGACTCTGAGACCCATTTACAACTATATCATGGAACTTAAAATGAAAAACAAACTGAAACAGGGGGGTAGGGTGGGGAGGGCGGGAAGGGTGAGTAGGAGGAGGGACAAAAGGAAAATGGGAAAGTCCTTGTCACCTTGGCAAGATACGTAGGTGCACAAAATGTTCAACTTCATTGTAAACCTTAAATTTTGCACTAATACTTATCAATAAAATGGGAAAAAAGTGTGAAAGAAAAAGAATAATACTTTAATTTGTATAATGTAATTATTGTCATAGATTATTTATCTAGATATGTTTTTAGAAATGGAATAACTTAGTCAAAATGAGCTAACATTGTATTATTTTGATGAGACTACCTTAATAAGGTAGAAGAAGTAGGATGAGTCAAATAACAGAAATCGTCTGACAGTTTTGGAAGCCTGAGTCTGAAAGCAAGGTGCCAGAAAGTTTAGTTCTTTCTGACGACTGTGAGGGAAAGCTTTCCCCATGTTTCTCTCTAATTCGTGGTGGCTTGCTAACAAACTTCAGCATTGTTTGACTGATTTTGCCTTATCTTCGTGTAGTGTTCTATGTGTGTTTCTGCCCAATTTTCTCCTTTTACAAATACATTAGATATTAGAGTGAGGGTCCACCTTATTGCAGAATGAATTCATCTAATTAAAGCTGCAGTGAATCTATTTTTTAAATGAGGTCACATCAGAAAATACTGGGTATTAGCACTTCAACGTATTAATTCTGGTAATACACAATTCAACTCATGCCAAATGTATCTAAGTAAGTGTGTGTGTGTGTGTGTGTGTGTGTGTGTGTGCGCATGCGCACGCGCGCGCATGTGTTTTCCAAATGATTCTAGCAGAATCATTACAATAGAAGAATTGTATATTAAATGTGAACTATCTGTAAAGAATTTAATGAATTTGCAAAATGTTGAAGGATCGAGTTAAGAAATATGATATTCATCATAAACTCTTGTCAATTATCATTTTATGGCTACATATTTCTGTAAGAATTTTATGAGCTTTAAAATATATTATAGTATTCGCCTTCTGAGCATTTTATTTTCACTTTATCCCTACTGGATTAGATACATGTTTTCCTTTTCAATCTCTTATTGCCCTTTCTTTCCAAGTGAGATCTACTTAGATTACTTAATCTTTTCTTTGTCCAAAATGATTTTATGGGTAAATGTTTAAAAATCGTGAGTGCATTTCCAAAAAGAGGATAAACTGTCAACGATAGGTGTGCCTTCCTAAATTGAAGCAAATTATGCTCACAAATGTTATTTTAATAGTATTTCTCTTAGTGTTTCTAAAGTCATTTGCAAACAAAGGAAGTTACATTAATTCAAATAACTCCCTAACTGCAGTTCCCACTCACATTGTTAATGGTATATTACAATACCAGTAGAACTTAAACTGGAATTTACATAGGTTTGAGTATACACAGCTGTTTGGTAAGGATAACTGCAGGAATTATTTTACATAAGGATTTGTAGCAGGATATGAATGAAAGTGCTAATCCCACAGGAAAAAGTGGATAGAATAACTCAACTGCCTTTTACGTCATCCTTCAAGATACTACAGGCAGTGCATTAAAGTAATAACTAATAAAAATCACCTTATAACAGAGGCTGAAAAAGTTACCAATGCCACCAAAATTAATTCAGATCATTCAGTCATTAATATTTGATCATTTCTCTTGTACTATCACTGCACTGAGTATTTAATACACAGTGTTCATAAAAAGGCTCTATTAAACAATGAAATTTAAACAATCACAAAAGATAGGAAAAATTAGAAAACAAAGCAGGTATATAGCAATATAATACATCGTTTGGTCATGTTCATAGACTGAATTTTTGTCTAAATATAATGAGTAATATAGAAGTGTACAAAATACATACAGGACATGGTAACTTAGTTGTTGTAAGAGGAAATGAATGGAAAAGAATAGGAAAGAAAGCTGAGAAGTCAGGATGAGGAAGTAGCTTAGCAAGAAAGCATTTTCCTTTTGGCGGATTGCAGGGTTGCTGTGGATTGAGCCGAGGGCCTCGTGCAAACTGAGCATCCGTGCTGCTGCCTCAGCCCCAGAGAGCAGCCTGGAATACAATGGTAGCAGTTCGGTAGTCAAAGAAAAGAGCTTCCAGGAATGTTTTCAAGGAAACAGCAGCAGGAACCATGTTTTTTCTTTTCTTTTCTTTTTTTCTCATCTTCTTTTTTGCTCAGCTGTGGCAAGTGAAGAGAAGCAGAGTGAAATCTCAAAGATCTTGTCTTCTTTTGTGACCCAAGTAACTGGATAGTTTGATGTCAATTATTTATAATAGTAAGATCAGGACAAAAGCAGATTTTACTGAAAGGTCAAAGACTTGTTTTGGGATATGATAAACAATTTAAGTGGACTGTTTCTACAAAATGCTAATGAGCAATGACTATAAAATTAAAAGTCTAAAGGTCACAGAGTGGCTCTAGTTGGTCTCATATAGCAAATCTTCTGGCTTTCTGGGAGGGAATAAGGAAAGATCATAGATGCCTTCTGTCTCCGGCTGATTTGGCCACGTGATTTCCTGCTAGGGCACCTGCCACCTGGCACATGGCCCACACCTTCAGGTCTTTGTAAGGATGCTACACCTAGGGGTATTTAAAGGCACCAAGGTCATGAAGAGAGCAAAGAAGCTGGGTAGAGCAGACATGGAAGCCAGGGAGAGAGAAACCACAGCCACCCAAAGAGAAGTCCTGATAGAGGTGGCAGCTGCAGTTTCTGGAGGCAGTGCAGGTTCTATGAGTTGTCATCTAGGCTGGTGTGGGCTTTCCAGTGATGTGTATTTGAGTCACCTATAGCCTTTAAGTGACCCCTCATCCACACTCCTACAATAACCCCAGTAAACTCAGTGGCTCACCAAACGGGTTGTTGGTATAAACATTACTTTGGCCTGTCTGCTGAGCCTCATCTGGAGTAAACAGACACAGGTTTTCATGTCTCCCATAAAAATATTTCTGCAACAGTTGGAAAAACACCTTATAAATGTTCTTAAACGGTAAGAAAATAGATCCAATCAGCTAATACATCTAGGGTGAGAATTAAATGCAGGTAGAGACTAGACTCTGGTTCCCAACATTCAAAAATTGCTTATGACAGAAGTAGCCATTATTGGGTATTATAGATGAGGACTGCAGAGGTTAAAAGAGCACACCTGACAACTGAGTATGTGGAAGGCCAGAAAGGAGAGATTTAGGAGGCTAATGTCTAAAATGCCCTTTGGATATTCCCTAAGCTGCAACAACTTTTACGAGAGCCATTTCTTTGAAAAATCTAAAAAGAGAATCTCAACTGATGTGAGTTGAAGAGAAAAGAGAAAGTAAGAAAGCAAAACTTGTGTGGCAGGGAAGTAGAAAGAGCAGAGTAGGACAGGAGCTGGTGAGAGTCTTGGATTCCAGAGAAACAGACAAAACAAGTAAGATTCCAGAGAAACAGACCAAACAAGTAAGGCTAGAAAGTGATGAGAAGTCAGCGATAGTTTTGCTTTTGCCTTTTTTGAATTCTGTGAATGATTGGAAGAAGATTCTGTTGATAACGTAGATCAAATATGCAGGTAGACAGAGTCCCTAAAGAATAAGTTGGAAACGTCAGCATTCGGCAAAAAGAGGACCCCGTGCTAGTCACGAAGAAGCGAGGATTACGTTGGTCCCTAAAGATGAAGGCTCGCTGACACAAAGATTAGATAGCTGCGGGCAAGAGTGAAGGTTGAAGATTTTGTTACTATTTTAACAAGCCTGATGGAACATTACTAATTCTAAAACATTTCAAAATAAATTGTACTTTTAAAAGTTTATATAAATGTGTGTGACCATTGGAGAGATTGTGTCAACTTGAGGCAATTGGGAACCATATCTGAGTAGGGTTTGGGAACCACACCTTGATTGGGAATGAAGAACTAGCCTGGATTAGAGTGTGAGTGATTTGTGGATGGGCAAATGAGGGAAGAGCACCCACCCGGATGTGGGAGGCCCGACTGGAACTTCTTCCTCTGGGAAAGCTCTTGCCTTTGCAGTTGTCTATGGATGCCAACTTGCTACACTTCGCATATCTTCATCACAGATTCGCTCCAGTCTCGACTTGCACCTGTCTGCCCATTGCTGATCTTCAGGCTCCAGTCTTTGCAATTATTCTTCAAACAACCAAGATCCACGCAGACTGTCCCGCAGTCCCGGATGGGAGTTCTACTTTGCGGCTGAGCAGCCACCGGACACTCCAGCTCTCGCACATGCAAGCCACCATCTTAGACTATCTTTATTCTTGGATTTGTAAGCCTTCCCAATAGGTCCTTTTTGTTATAACTTCTGTAAATTCTGCCTTTTGAAAGAACCCAAACTAATACAGTGTGTATTAGCTCTCGCATCATTAGGTGCCTAACATCTACAAATTAAAGGAGAGGTTGACTTGATTCACAATTTCAAAGGTTTTATTTAGCCCATGGGGGACATGTGCTCCAGAGCAGAAACACCGTGGCAGAAGGTTACAATGGAGCAAAATCACTCACTGTAATGCGTCTGGGAAACAAAGCACAGAGGTCAAGCACAGAGACATATCAATGCCACCTGAAGGCATGTCCCCAGGGACTTATTTCCTCCCCTTGGGCTCCACCTTGTCGCAGCACTTTCAGCTATTAACAGAGAGGCACTAATAAACTAATGGGTATGTGGCCCATGACCTAATCATTTCTCTAGGACTCCCTTAAATCTGATCAGTGGAGTTTCACTGGCACAAAGTGTATATATAAATATATTTTTCATTTGTAAAAGCAACAAGTACAATTAAACATGCATCAAATCGGGTATTGGAATTTCTTGCCTTTATATTTATGAAGTATCTGGTAGCTTTAGTTATATAAAAAGATCTAAACAGCAATCCTGCCCTAGATTTTTAAGGGCAAAAATAAATGCCAAACTTGTGTGAATGTCTCAGACGACATTTGATGAAATATGCTGCCAGAAACCATCAAAAGTTGAAGGGCTTATGGTTCTAATATAAATCCAGCTTTATTCCATCTGGAGAAATCTGGTCATACATGCAATAAAATATAACAGCTCCATAAAAGATGTTGTCTTCAACTTTCTCTACAAGGTTTGATATTTGCAGAGGACTTTTGTTTAATTTCTTCTGTTTAGTAAAATGCCGTGGCATGGAGCTATTACATAGTATTTGCTTATTATTATTATGACAAGGGATAAAAAGCCTTTTCTCCTTCTATTGTTCACTTGAATAATTGACTTCCTCCTATTCCTATATTCTGATTAAAAATCTAGCTTGTGTTCCATCAAGAACCAAGGGACTTGTTAAAATAAGAATTGTAATAGATTTTTCTTCCTGATTTTTCTTCAATTTTTTTCTTTCCTTCTTTTCCTTTTTTCCCTAATCATCCACTTGCCATCTTGCCTGAAGATTTAAAGATGAAAATACATTTATTTTTTAAAAATCTTGAAGTTTCAAATTATTGCAATTTTGGCAACCTGTTGAGTGAATTATCCATATCTTCCAAGGTTGCTTCTATTTCTCTATGTCATTGTCACTGCAAAATGCTAACTATTCTCACAAATACATTTGGGATCAGAAAAAAAGTGAAGACTTCTCAGCAATCACGTGCAAAATCGAATTAGCCAAGGTAGCCCCCCTACCTTTCACTTGGGTGTGCTATCTGGCATTTGTTCAGAAAGTCCATAAACTTGACATAATTTGGAGTAGCATTTGAAAAAGCTGCCCAGAGTAGGAATTCTAATTATAGATCCAGAGACAGTGTTAAGTAATATTGGCAAGTACCAGTAGAGTGTTCAGAACAAGGGACAAAAGAAGTATGTTTCAAAATTTTGAAAATTTTTAAACAAAAAGAAGACGTTGAATTTTAACAAGGGAAACTTAAGGGTTTTTTTCTAGCTCATATAAATCAAGGCTAAAAGAAGTTTTAAAAAGCTGTCTAATCTCTTCTATTCTAAATATATTTATTAAAATATATCACCCCACGTAGCAGTAGTTAAGTCTTTAAGTTTTGATGTCACATCTTCGGGAGGCAGTTATGCAATTTCCTTTCCTTCTCTGTCCCGGAAGCTCACTAGGGTCTTTCCCTTTTTATATTTAGCAAAGCATTATGTGTTGCAACTCCAACCAATTCCTTGCTCTGACTTTAATGAAGATCCATTTCATCAAATCTCTTCAGAGTAAATTCAAAGCCAAGCACAGGAGAGCAGTCAACGTAATTCTAGAGATGAGTAGATTTTTTTTTTCCATCATGATTTTTACAACTTTTGTAAGAAGTTGCATTTCAATTGATTTTCACTGGCTGTCAACATCGGTAAGGAAGAGATTAGTACAATCTAATATGAAGTCTGTGATTTCTCTGAAGTGAAATAATCTCAATTTTTAGATGTATTTTTGCCGATAAACCACTCGGTTTAGGAATAAATCATACCCTTTGGGGGAATTTCCACTTCAAGAGGAAAAGAACTCTTGCACTGACCTTGGAATGTGGAGAGTTCAGAAGCCCAAGTCATGAATGCCTTCTCCTTCAAGGAGCCATGACAATACAGTGTCTTTGTAAATGCTGCTTAAAAATCCATGGTTTTGTTCTGTTCCTGTTGAGGAATCTTCCTAATCATTTCTCTCTTGTCTTGTTGCTCTTATATTTTCCTTGCTTTCTTCATCAACCTATTTGATACTTCTCTTTCATTTATTATATTTCCTAAAATCGAGGAGGTAATTTGAAAGACTGTCACACAGATTTCATGATTTGGCAATTTGGTAATGGTATGTGGCTATGACAGGGCATGGCCAGTATAAGGTAGCATTTGCGACCACGTCACAGTTCACTAAAGAGAGAGGACCAAAGGAAATATTGGTGGAAAACCTGGGAAATTTTGTCAGGAAAACAAGAAGACTTCCATGCATTAAACTACCTTATTACATATTTTATGTTATCTTAAAATGAGGTTTTCACTACTAGTGAAAAACAGTGGTAAGTAGAATGCCTAAGCAAGAAAATAAATCTCTCTTATACTGATAAGATATATGACATAATATGGCTTAATGTTATCTAAATGACTCAAGATAATATGTGTGGGAATGCTGATATTTAAAAATATATCAAATAATTATTGTTTTAATTTTCCTTGTAAGAGCTCCAGTAAATTATTTCCTTCTCTAAAGTTACATTAAAAAATTAATTTCTCACTCTAAACCAAAAGCATTTTGAAAACAGCTTCCCAGGACAGAGTTTTGGAAATAACATGCCAATTATAAGCCCACAGCGTGTGATAATAGGATTGTCAACAATTTGACTTCTGACCATCATGTCATATTGTAAATGAAACCACTGCTTGACTGACTCCCTGAGATGGAGACCAGCGGCGTAATGGTTGGTTACTCATTGCATTTTAATTATTTCTTGCTATCTGCAATACAGGATATAAATTGTTACAAATGCTTGGTAATGAACCAAAAAAGATTTAAAAATTTTATTCTTCAAAGCATTTTTTGATAGAGTGTTTTGAGATCAAAGGCAGAAACCAAATGTCATCTAGGACAGGGTCCTTTGGCTGTGGCCTATGAAAGCCTCAATTAACAGCGTTAAATGTGATCTATATTAGCAATAAAGATACTCTGAGTTTAGATTACAGTATGATTTTCTACGTTTACAACATGTTTTTGCCACTTGCAGCATAAAAATTTCTGTTGTACATTTTGGCAGAAAAACCCTCAAGTTGTTTAAACCATGTCTCAGCAGAAGCAAAATTTTTATTTTGAAAGAAGTGACTGAGCTGTAACTTAAAGCATACTAGATGAATATTAAGGACAATGGTAAATTAAGTCATCTTTTTGTTTTTGCATTTCAGAAACTGAAGAGCAGTCAAGGCCTATGTGTACTTCATTTATTAGGACAATCCCTCAAAAACCTGATAACTTCTGTCAGCCACTGGACACTTTTACAGATCTTTTATTTCTTCCTTCTTCTTTATTAAAATATGAAATTACTTGAATATTTTTGTTAAGAAAAAACACTAAGAGCAAAAGGAACTGAATTAGAGTTTAAAAGCTATGACTCTACCTCAGAGCCACTCCCTGACCTGGCTGTGGATCTAATAGGAAAGCCTATTCATTTGCATTTAAATATGATTCCTTAGTGAAAAACCAGGTATACCATGTCCTAGTTTGGAGAAATAATTTAGATCCTCATGTCTGAAATGCATAAGCCCTTTCATGAGGGGCAATACTACAAAACTTAAGTCCTTGGTACATTATTTTCGTGTTTAATTTCTTTTGGTTATTCACATAGAAGTGTTTTTATACTTTACTTCTGGGCTTCTTCATAAACCTGCATTAATTTGAGAGGTCCTAATGTTTTGTTTTTTGTTTTTTGTATTTTTTATGTGACACCAAATATGAATATGTACATGGGAATGGTAAAGATTTATTAGCTGAAACAAAACTCAGTGCTTTGTTCTTTCCTGTTCTAGTTTACTACATCATAAAAACTTTAGTCCCAAAGAAAATACACTCAGAGGATTGGATTGGCTTGTGTAAGGAGAGACGTAAAAATGAGAAACATTTAATATAATTGGCAAGATATTCTAAGGGACTTTTCACTATTCTAAAGAATCCAAACAGTTATTTGGTAATAGAAATTACTCTTGGAACAAATATTATGCAATCAAATTATTTTGCGGAATTTAAAGAATCTTATGAAAATTCTGAATCATGAATATTTGGACACATTTTTTCACGAAATTTAGTTTTATGATAAGAAGGTGGCACCTGAAATCAACTCAGTGGCAGCTGAGACAATGACTCTCACCAGAATTCTCAGGAGTCCAACTCATAAAACCACTGTTACAGGTGAGAGTCTGCGGATGACTAGAAAACAATGTCATGACTTTGAGGAGCAAGGCATTTACTTACATCACAGTCCTCTGTTGTCATAAAGAATAAAATCTAAACCTGCAGATGAATGCAAAGCATAGGCTTTGATCTGGGCCAAATTTTGAATTGCCATTGATATATCAGCAATTCAATTTCACGAGGTTTTGGTACATTGACTCAACACTGTGCGTTGTCATTTAGCTGGCAAGGCCAAGAAGGAGCAAAATACAGCGGATACCTGCATAAACATTGTAGGAAATAAAATAAGTAGTTCTAGATGAACTTTTCCACAGTAACTGCCAACATGTAGCCATTCTCCCGGAGTGTTTAAAATAATGATAGAAAGCTTATGTTTGTGGATATCTGGCTGTGTGTAATGATTCTTAACATGCAATAGCATTCTTTCATCTTAGTTACTAGTTTATGCAAAGCAATATGTATGGGAACAAGTTATACCATTCATTTTTTTCATTAAAAGATTTACACATTTAAGTTGTATTTAATCTCTCATACTTCAAATTATGACTAGTAATGTTTATACCTGTTTTTAAATAAGAAAATTTTGTTCTACTGAGCTGAGTTTGAAATACTACTTTTATATCTTATTCTAACATTATCAAGTAACTCATAGAAGTTGCTGCTTCTCATTTTTCTATTAAAAATTTCTCCATTAAAATCATTAGAGTTGCAATACTAATAATATATTATATCTGATAAATAATAGCTCATAATTCGAGTTCTATAATGACATTCATATAAACTTTTAAAAATCTTTTTTAAGTGGTTCATGTTAATGTAAACTGGAAGCTAATTTTATGTAATTTAATATTTATTATTTTGAATGTAAGATTTTCACAAATGATGAAGTATACCTCACAACAAAAGAATATTTTTTAAAAGTTTGAAGACATAAATATCAATCTGAGCATGAGGACGAAGACCTAAAATTCCAGCACTCTGGGAGGGTGAGGCCGGAGGATTGTAAATCTGAGCCCATCCTGGGCCACGTTGTACTTGATGAGATCCAATCTCGTAACGTAAATTAAAAATAGGCAGGTGATGCAGATGCAGTCCAGGCTGGAAAATTTAGGGTCAGGTCTTCCTGTCTGCAGGGGGATCTGGTGGCTCCAAAGATAGCTTGGAAATGAGCTCCAATCAAAAGGAAGGGTGACTATGGAGCCAGACAAATCTTCAAAGTTGGAGGACAAGCGAAACTATAGGAAATTCAGTGTGAGTTGGAGACCTCAGAACTAGTAAAGCTGATGGCTGAGAGGGAGCGAACGCTTCCTCCTCTTCCTTCTTATTCTATTTATTCTCAATAGATTGGTGACGCCACATCTTCTTTATTTACTGTTATGGCTTAAACCAAATATTCCCCAAGCTCTTGTGTGTTTTGAAGGCTCTTATCATGAGGGTGCTATACTTATCAGTGATGATTCTGGTGCTGTTAGGAAGTGGGTCCAGGTCAGAGGGGTGGGCCACAGTGGGGGCGACCTGGAAGGACAAATTTTGCCCCTGGCCTTCCCGGCTCTCACGGAAGGGGGAGTTTGGCCCGCCATGCCTTTCTGTCCTTGCCATTTCTGCCCTGGAGCTCACAGAACTTCCATGGACTGAGACTTCTGAAAGTGTGAGCCAAAAGAAATCTCTCCTCCTTTAATGTGTGGGTATCAGAAATTTGTCCCCATCATGAGAAAGTGGCTAAGACACGTAGGTTATTGACTTAAATGCTAATCAGTTTCAGAAACACGCTCATGCACACACCCATAGATTATTTTACCGGTTCTCTGTGCATCTTTTAGCCCAGTCAATTGACTCATAAAATTAACCTTGACACATGCCATTGCCGAACCGCACACCTGCTAGAAGTGCACTTCCTCCTTCCTGCCCTGTGACTTCTCGTTCTTCCTGAGAAGTAGTGCTTCTCCAACAGGCTGGCCCTCACCTGCTGTCTCAGGAGAATTTGTCCGCCTTGAGGAACTCAGATGCATACTTTCTCATTAGCTCCTTTAAAACTGTGTTTTAATTCATTTGGATACCTATCTTCCCTATCGGGACTGCATCTGCAATTCCAAAATGCCTGACACATAATGGGACGTAGATATTTTTCAGATATAGTTTTAGTGATTAAATGAATGAATGAATAAATAAATATATACATAAATAAAAGACACTTTGATAAATCCTAAGGACTCAATAAGATGAGAAACAAGGAAATGACAGCAGCATATATGAAAGTCTGAAAGCAGAAAAGAGCAGGGAGTAAACAGAAGAGAAAACGCTTCCATCTGGAAGCCTAATGCTCAGTTCATCACATATGTATTAAATTCAGAAACATATGGTCTGGGGTTTGCTAGGAAGTGGCAGTCAAAGAAGTGGGGGAGAAAAGCGTCACAGCAGACATTGTTGGCTGGCACTCTGGTGGCTATTCCTTCCTGACATGCTCACTGCTGCAATGTATTTGCATTTAATCGTACGTCTCAGGGACTGGTTGTTCTCAGCACAAGAAAGCAGTCGTGGCTGAGGGCTCTATGGCGTCCTCTTCCCCCGGCCCAGATTGGTCCTTCACAAGTAGTGGAGTCCAGCCACGCCCCTATGGCCGGCACCTACTTCCTTCGTAGTAGTACCGCCCAGACGCTCACTACCAGCTGCACTGATTTCAGGCCGCATTACCACATTAATTATTGCCATGCTTTGTTCTAAGCACTGGAGCAAGAACTTCGTATGCCTCAGGCATAAAAACAAGCTATGAGAAAGGCTTCTGTCGCAGTGAAGAGCTCAGCACCTACTTGATTTCTAGACAATCTACTTTGAATTAGGGTCTCAGCATTTACAGTGAGTAGAGAAGCGCTATTTATTATGTATAGTGGGACAGACAGAGAAACACAGACACACACGCAGAGAGTGCGAGGAGAGAGAGAGAGGAGAGAGAGCGAGAGAGAAGAGAATTAAGCAGCTCCTTTCCCCTTCCCATGTTAACATTGGCTGTTTCAGAACCTGTTTCACTTACACGTTAATGCCTACTGGTGAACCATCAGAGTGAGGGCTGGAGCAACATCTCGGCATGATCTAAACTCTAAATACGCAAATCATGGCTCCAGCTCCCCCTCCAGTTCCTGCCCACAGCAGCGGCAGCAGCTTCTCCCAAAGGTCTTTACCTGAAAGTGATTTCATCTCAGATAAGGACTCATGGTAATGACTTAACTGCTGTCTGACCTCCAGGGACTCTGCCTGCTTTTCCACGGGCCCAGTGTTTTCCCACTTCTGTCCTTTGTCCTCCATGTTTCCTCTGACCACATGGCTTTTCCCCCACGTTGTCACAGTACTCATCTTTTCATATTTTTCAACTTGCTTAATTGATACACCCTCAAAGAAACCTGATGTTTTTACATAAATGAGCTGTCCTGTCACCTTGACACCTTCGCTGAATTGTTTTCTCATGACTTCCTTGTTGCTATGCTACATCTACTTTGGATTGTTCCAGCTAGAGTACAAAGTCCCGGAAGAATTCTCTTTGTCATCTTCATCCTATTTCTTTAGTGCCCAGAGGAGGATTTAGCACAAAGCTGACATTCAACAAATGTTGTCAAATAGACAAATACATCTTATTGACAATAGTTATAAATATATATAAAGCAAAATCAGTTTCAAAGCCCATCAGTACATGCTCTAAACCACGTGTGCTGTGCTTTCTCTTTCCGAGTGTGTCTAAGGAGAGAAACATGCTCCAGAACTTACCAGCCTATCTTAGAAATCAGGACCTTGGGGTTCTTACTCCTCTCTAAGGCCCCCTCCGTATTCTACCTACTCCCTTGAGGCTATACTTCTTCTGACATATGCAAGGTGTAAATGACAGAAAAGAAGAAAGGTGGCACACAGGAACTCCTTACTTCTAGCGTTGGCCCAGCACTGGCACTTTCTGGATATTTAAAGCTAGCTGTTTCTTAGCAGTGGTTGTGGTTTCTTCTGAAACATTCCTTCATATCTGATCATCTCACATAATAATTACTGTTGCGTGGGTGAGGGCTTCTTCTGATGATTGCTTAGCAAATCTCTGTCATCCTAACTCACAGTTGTTCGTGGCTCCCCTTCTCAGGGATTGGAACCCCACCATCCCTCTAGGAAGTGTTTTTGGATCTGCATATTAACAATCCTTGCTCAGTCTCAGGTAAAGGCTAGCAGCACCGTCACACATAGGACCAGCCTCCAGATGGAACAATTCAAGCTATCTGAGTGTCTTCCTTGAAATGCCGACCAAAGACCACACCTGGGAAAGATGAACAATACTTTATGGATACCTGAACACTCCTAGGTTCCTGTTTTCCACAGTCTGTGCTGCCTCTGAGTTCCACAGTCATTGCGCTTGGTTTTGAACCACAACTGACTAACTGACTGAGTTATGCCCACAGCATCCGCTCAGACCAAGTGAATACTAGAAACAGGATTCAGCATTTTGTAGAGGCAGCGGGACAGCATAGAAATCTTCACTGACCCACTCCAAACTGCCACACATGCAGGCTTGCTCGCTTGTGCAAAGTGACTCAAGTGTCTCTGACTCCTGCTCCCTAAGTTGCCTGCAGAGAAATCAGCATTTCCCAGTAAAACAAAGGCCATTTCTGTAAAATGCCTCCATCGTCAAAAGATAGCAATTCTGTTTACATAGACACCAAAGATGCAGACACCAAAGTTTCTTTCTTGGTAAACATAAACACACACACACACACACACACACACACACACACACACACACACACACACACAAATATTTATTATATATAAATTTGTATTAATAAAAAGTAAAACACAGGACAGATTTCTTTACATTTTAACTTGAGCAATAGTGAGAATGCAAAGCAACTGAATGGTACCCATAATACTACCATTAAATATTACCTAGTATGCCCATGAGTACATAGACATAAACACACATATCAAATAGAGGCAAATGTCGACTCAGCCCTTCCTATGTCTTAAATATAACCACGTGCACAGTTTGGTGCGTTGTCAAGCTTTCTAGGCTAGTGCAGTTATTTGCATAAATGCATGAAATTACATGAGGAGGGCTGGAGAAATAGCACAGTGGTTAGAATGCTTGCCTAGCAAGCACAAGGCCCTGAGTTTGATTCTCCAGCACCACATAAACCAGGTGTGGTGATATATGCCTGTAATCCCAGCTCTCAAGAAGCTGAAGCAAGTGTGTCACCATGAGTTTGAGAACAGCTGGGCATACATACTGAGTTCAGGTCCAGCCTGGACTACACAGTAAGCCATTGTCTGAAAACAAAACAAAACAAATTTATGTATAATTTTCATACAAATGTAATCATGTGAAACTCATTGGTCTACAAGATATTTTTCCATTAACAACATAGAGCTAATATTTCTCTGAGAAGTACATACATCTCATTGTTTTGTGGCTTCAGGGTTTTCTTTTCAAATTGATTTGACTATGTTGGTTTTTTTCTCCACAAATTTTAAAGTAATTTTAATTGGTATCATAGAAAGTGAACATATTAACTTGAGGCTGAATTGGCAAGTCAAGAAAGGATTTTTCCATTCAGGAACAGGACATCATTTTGTATTCATTCATGGGCAGGTTTTGTTTGGTTGGCATTATTTCCCTGAAAAGTATGTTGTAGTTTTCGTCCTACATGTCAGTCATGAGCAAAGATATGTGGGTACTACTGTGTGCCTGGAGAAGTTCTGAATGCATCCCATAACCTAATTTATAGACAAAGGATCCCAGGAGCTGTCTTTGTGTTCCTACTTTTCAAATCATCTCAGCTACTACTGTATAGTTTCAAAGTGTTACCATTTTTCTCATTGGCAATATTTCATTCAATAATGCAAATAATCTAAATGGGACAAACGTGGCTTCTGGGAGGCTCATACAACAACTGACACCATTGTGTCATTAAAATCTGTTTAATATTTGTGAAATTAACTCCCTTCAACAAAGTTTGCTTGTGGTTAAAAGTCCAAAGCACTTCTCTTGAATTGAGTCTTCTTCATGAAGCCACTGATTATAAACTGCTCTTACTTAAATTTCTTTTCTTCTCTACTATGTATGGTAAATGTTCAATTGGAGGCAGAGGCTGGCCACTTGTCACCTGTCTTGCCGTTTGTGGCAGGATTTCTTCTCAATGGAACTTTTTCTGGTCTGTAGATTGCTGCTAGGGGAAATTTTTCTGAAATGAGCCTGAGAGGGATTAAAGAGGGAATGGCAAGGCTGATAGTTCTTTTCCCTTGCCTTATCGCTGGATAATCAAGATAACTTAGACAATTATGCCAGACAGATGAAATAGTCAAATAAGAGAAATCATTATTCTAGATAATTCGTATCAGTCTACATACTATTATTTACATCACACATAATTTCTCAATGTGAAAACACATCATCATGAAATGCCTGAAGTGGTGCTGCTCTTCATGCTTCCTGTCAACCGTCAGTAGGAGGAAACAAAAGTTACGACCGTCATCCGATTCATCTGTGAAACTCAGTTGTGCACACCATATTCAGACACTCAAAATTCTACTGCCACCATTTACATATGTATACATCACACTTAGGCAAAAGGGAAAAACAAACCAAAATACGCCCACCACTCTGCTCGTTTAAGCAAGGGGATTTAATAGAAGGAATTGTATACTGAAAAAAGCTGTCTGTAAGGCTGGATGACTAATGGCCAGAGGATGTCAGCGCTGCCCTTCAGGGCATTAGAAATTAGGAAAAGTAGGGTCAGTGCTGCTGGAGCTCTGCTTGCCTGTGACACGGCAGCGGGCGTGTAGCGGCACCCTGCCTGCGGCCTCTGCCAACCTTTGGTCTATACTCCGGAGTACATGTCGTCTCTAGCTTCCAGGGAAGGGGGAAAAATGACTTCAGTTTTGTCCCTTTTGTTCTTTATGGGTGATTCTCTTGTTGGAATTAAACTTAAGACCTTCAGCAAAGACGTCTGGGAAATGTAGTGTCCGGGCATTAGACCAGGAAGGATGTTACAGTGTTATCATAAAGAGATGATACTTAATATCAACAGAAAATACCTCATGCAAATGTGTGATAATATGACTCCTAAAATTATAGTTTTCCTTTGGACACCTAAAATACGTGTTTTTTAGATTTGGTCAATAGTCATTTCCCTAATAGAACCCACCTAGATGTCCTGGACACCACCACAGTCTCCTAGTAACAAAAGCTTTTTTGCTAAAAGGTATCTCATATATATTTGAGCTAGTGTTTGGTTTCAAATCTAAACAACACAATGAAATGCTGCACGAGAATTTGTAGGCGCCTCTAAAAAAAGACAGCAATAATTACATGAAAGGATGTTCAACCTCATTAGCCATTAAGAAAATAAAAATTAAAATTATAATAGAAAAACTACACATCTATTAACATGACTGAAATTTTAAAATCTTAACCACACCACATATTAATAAGAATATGAGAAAAAAAAACTCTCCAGGAATGTAAAATTACATAATCACTTTGGGAACAGTTTGACAGTTGGTTTTTAAATGCTAAAATTTTATCTATGCTATGACCGAGCCATTTCCTCTGTGTGTGTTTACTGAAGACAAATAAAGGTAAATATTGATTAAAGATTTATACATTAACATTCACAGAAGCTTATTTGTAGTGTCCTAAAACTCTAAACAACACAAATGCACGGCAGCAGGTGAGTGGGTAAACAAGCCGTCGTTATCCACTGCTGTACGTAAGATGAATTACTACTCAGCAATAAAATAAAATTAACTATTTATATACATACCAATATGAATGAATGTCAAAACAATCACGCTGAATAACTGAAGCCAAACAAAATTAGTTCCTGCTATGTGATTCGATTTATATGCACTTCTAGAAAACGTGAAGTGCATTAGTGGAACAGAAAGCAAGCCATGGTTTCCTTGGTGTAAGAGAGAGGGAGGGACGCCAGAAGAGCAGCAAGATGAGTGTGTCTGCTATCTTGACTTTAGTGATGGTTTCTAGATACATGTATATACAGTAAATACCATATATGTGATGTTTTAATTATGTATTAAAATATATGCATTTTCTTGTGCGTGAGTTATACCTCAATAGAGCTGATACACACATGTACACATGCACTTTATAAGAAAAGGAATATACGTCTTATGACCCATGGCTATGTAAAAAATTCCCCAAGTCTGAATACTCCACATCAACCAGTATTTCCATGCACAGTTCCCGAGAATCAGGAATGCCAGCATGGCACTGCTTGGTGATACTCATACAGGGTCTCCTCTTAAGGCTACAGTCATAATGTCTGACGGGGTTGCAGTTATCTGAAAGTTGGGCTGCAGCTGGAGTATCTTTGTAAAAGATCATTTATGTTGGAAGAAGCTCTCAGTTCCTTTCCCTAGAGACCTAGCTGCAAAGTTGCTTTTGGAGTCTCCAGAGCACAAAATTCAAGAAAAAGGAAAAGGGAAAATCAGTTGTCTCTTACATATGTGCACAAAATGCTCAACTCCTTTGTAAACCTTAAATTGTGCACTTATAAATATCCATAAAATGGGAAAAAATTATAAACTATAAAAAAAGACATAGCCTTGCAGGTGACTTAGCACTTCTGCCATATTCTGTTGTCACACACAGCAAGCCTGAAGGGTTACCAGGAAGAAGGGATTACTGGGAGACATTTTGGAACCTGACTTCAGCATATGATCTTCACAGATGCCGGTAATGTTTAAATTTGAAAGTGAATGTTCGTCTTATTCTCCAAAATTTAGCATTTTTCACTAAAAGTTATTTCACAAAAGATTATGCCTACTGTTTCAGTTTTCTTTTTCTACTCAATGATTTGCAGACATTACTCTTTGTGAGAATGACTTGGCTCATATTAATCTATTTCATCTTTCTTGTTTTCTCATATATATTTATATCTATATAAATATATATATTTATTTATATGAATATTTATATTTATTTATACACAGTGGTTATATTGAGCTTGACTAATTGAGCATGCCATGCACGTGAACATATCACCAACATTATAATCCCTTCCCCTCACCCTTTTGGCTCTCCCACACCCTCTCTATCCCCTCTAACCCCCAACATCTCACCCATTTGTGTTGCCCCTGCTGCTGCTGGCTGTTGTTGAAGGATTAGATTCTAACTGATGGACAAAACAAACCAGAGGACTCAAGGCTAAGCTGCACAAGGGTGAGGTGAGTGCTAGATTCAAACCTCTTTTTTAAAGGTGAAGCATAGGGGTGAAACACAAAACTCAGCAAAATAAAAATTAACCATTGTCTAATAATCTTGAAGATAGAACATAGTAGGAGTGCACTACTGCTCCAGGGAGCACACGACTCCTCCAAAGCAGACATGTTGACAAGTTCTCGGTCACAAGCTGCTTCCCTACCTTGAAAAGCAAACGGCCATCCCCTCCACAACTCTCCAGCGGTGAAGCAGATAGGACAGATGCACAACCCAATACCCTGTAAAACTGCTCACAGAGTTGTTTCTCACAGGACCTCTGGCCTGAACTCAGTAAAGGTCAGCATGAACTCAACAAATTTGGTTCTATAAAATGACTGTTTTCTGGGTTTCTCACATTAGAGAAACCATAGAATATTTAACCTTCTGTTTTTGATTCACTTTGCTAAGCATGATGGTCTCAATTTGCATCCATTTACCTACAAAAGCCTTGAGTTTATCTGTTATTGAGGAAGAGTGGTACTCCATTGCGTACATATACCACAAAATTTTTTATTCAATGTCATCTTTTTTGTTTTTAAAAACAGTTCTATTTAGATATAGCCAGTATGAAGTTAACTATTCATATTTAAAGTACACAAAAAGCTTCTCATGCTTATTTAAAAATTAAAAAATAGACCTATCTCAATTAAAGATTTTTGTCACTATTTGTCCTCTCTGCCTAACCACCTGATATACACCGAGAAAAACTTAAAATTAATAGTTAAAATGATTAGATATACCCTAGATTTACTAACAATTTCATTGCAATCATTTCAGAACTAGTTGGGTTCCATTGCTCTAAATGTAAGTTTTAAAGGATATGTGTTCAAAACTTTAAAACAGGTAGAAAGAGCATACATTACTTTAATGCACAAGGTGTCAATTAGGTATTTTTATGATAGTCATTTCCATTACTATTTCACTAAATTCTTTGGCTCTTAAGACACTTAAGGTAATATCCTAAAAATTATACTTTTAGAAAGATGTGCAAAATATTGTATGAGAATAGATAATATTTTGGTATTATTTCATGCATACAGTACTAATGAACCATAAAATATACAAAATAAAATCTTTCAACAAACAGATTAAAAGGAGTATGAACTTGGCAAAGTAGCTTAACCTTTCTATTTCTTATTATAATTTAAGATAAAGCACATTTAGGATAATTTAGGATAGAGGATAGACTTTTTAAGATTTAAATTTAAGAATTATGCCTCTATTAAAAATCTTTTACCATTCTCTTTTCACTTAAATTTATTATAACAAATTATTATTTTAGGAATCCTTGAAGAAAGCGGTTTTGCAGTATAATTTTTTGTCCCAGACACAATCCCCAAGACTGTACTCACATATGGTCTCCATTACTGTTTCTTTGTGTGGATAGAACTGACTGTGCTGTTGCACTTCCAGCTAAAAGCGTCTGCCGAAAAGCAGCCCTCTCCTCACAGTTGTGCTTCCAACTGTACTGTAAAGGAGAGAGGAACAGCTCAAGAGACAGACTTTTGTTTTTTGGGGGGGAATGAAAGTTAGCCAGTGATCAATTTTGAATTACTATGGTGTTTGCTTTGGTTAATTTAAGTTTACGTGAAGTTGTGTTTTCTTTTTTAAGTTGCGATGTTTTGATTGTGTTAGTGATAAACGTTGCAAATGAGTTTCATAAAGTATGATTGAAAAACATGCCTTGCTAAAAGAAAGGAAGCAAGCAAGCATATGAACAGATTTAGAAAACATAAGAGAATCCTGAAAGCATATTCAGATCACGTTTCACCAAGAGAAACATCATTCTTTCTGACACAATCTGAAAAATCATTTCAAGAAAATTTTCGTTAGAGTTGCTTAGAGAAGGAAAATGGAAGTTACGTAATCTCTGTTGTCAAGCATCTGAATGATTTCTACGAAATTGAAATTTATTACTTTTCCCCTTTTCATGATGAACTGAATGAAATAATATGGCATTAAATTAAGTCAGAAGCAATGCAGGTTGGAAATAATGAAGATCCTTTTGGGTTTTAGAATTGTAATGCAGCGGAATTCCTCCGAGGGATGGCTAAAAACTCTTTATCTTTCATGATCATCCAAAAATTGTTTTGAAATAAGAAGGAAGTGAAGGAGTGAAAGAGGAAGAGAAGAAAAGGAAGGAAAGAAGAAAGAAAGGAAGGAAGGAGAAAGGACAGATTACTTTCCCAGCTCCCTGCGCAGAACGGCGATATTTACTGCCCCGGGCTCTGCTGCTTCTACTTCCTTCGTCATCACAGGCCCCCTTCGTCTCGTTCAGTTATCCTCGATGAAGAAGACTCTGCTTTAGCATAGATAGTAGGATTTCTAAACTCCTGCTGAAAAGAAATCGAATGAAGCTTGGAGAAATACATCCAGGGCTGGTAATGTCTCACGTGTGGTGTAACTTAATGTTAAATAAATCAGAATCAGGAACATGTGGTGGAAACAGTCAGACAACTGAATAACTTTGGAACTGTAGCTACGTCATGGCTTCTTCTGTGGAGTGAAAGTAATATCATGACAGGAAATGAGGTTATGAAGAAAAGAAATACAGCATTCCTTTTCCTGGGCCTAAGATCCTTGCCATCTGAATACCGTCAGTGGAAATCGGGAGAACTCCTTGTGTTAGAAAGTAAAACAGGAGGAAGCAGCTTTATCAAGGAAGGAAGTCACCCAGAAGCCCCTCTGCAGGGCTGTTAAAAGCCTTTCTTTTTGTTTCAAGACATGCTACGAAAAGTTACAACTGACTGTCTACACAAACACAGCAGAAACCTCAACCATGCTCAAACCTTACAGTGAGAAACAGGGAGAAAAGTGGTGGAGACGCAAGGATGGAAAGAGCTGGCCCTGACGAAGCAATGCTGGGAGCTCAGAGTGTATTTCTGAACACACACACACAAAAAATAGAGCTGGAAATGTAAATGACTGAAGAGAGCTAAAATTCAAAGTCTGCAAGAAACAATGTGATTCACTCCATGGAGCCCGGGAAACAGCACAGCTGCAGGCAGAAGCTACAAACCAAAGTGAGGGCAGGCATGAGATCTCATGGAACTTAAAACAAAACACAAAGTGAAACAGAGGGGTAGGGTGGGAGGGATGGGGGGAGGGGTGTGTAGGGAGAGGGACAAAAGGAGAGTGGGAAAGTCCTTATCACCTTGACAAGATACGTAGGTGCCCAAAGTACTCAACTTCATTGTAAACCTTAAATTCTGTGCATATATATGTATATATATATATATATAAAATGGGGTGGGGAAGAAGCAGGAACAGGGACTGCTGACACAGTACATATGGAACAATCAGAAGGTCTGGTCCCCATGTCAGCTTGTTTAAATCAAACCGTGGCCTTGAATTTACCCCTGGAATATTAGAGAATGTTATTCAGTATAGAAATTGTACCAGAAAGGTTCTTGACTTAGAGCAAGTCATGGGTGAGAGTGAGGTTGACATTAGTGTCAGTAATGAAGTCCGCTTTCTTCATCCATAAAGGTTGGTGCTCCTCTGGTCAGAATAAGATTTGAAGCTTCCTTTGGTGAAAATAAAAATGATCAATTTGAGATCCCTTCAACATTAAAACTGTTAGGACAGATACGAAGTTTTACTGCCTCACTTTTGAAGCATACTGAGATCAAGATATTTGATGAAATCCTCTAATTCTGAAAAGAAAATCAAGAATTACCAAATGCTACCATCTCTACATAATATTGCTCAAAGAAAGAATCCATGAAACAGAAAAAAAATCCTCTTGAAAAGTAAAATTATCCTTTGAAAAATAGAAAAAAAAAACATTAGATTTGGGAAGTAAAAACATGGTCATTTAAAAAACAGACAAGTTGAGGAAAAACAGATGATTCGTGAAAATTTTAAATTTCAAGAGAAGAATGAAAAGATTAAGTTAAGAAAGTCACACAGTGGGATAAAATGACGAAGAGGCTAATAGGAAGGGACAGAGTACCCTGAACACTGATTGACTTTGCTAGCTCAGAGTGGTAGCGTGGTCAGCATCCTGCTGTTTTAGATGCCTTAGAGTGTAAAGAAGCCCTCTGAAAGAAAACAAATATAAATTAGACTTAACTCCCTCTAAGATCACTACGTCCCACGCCAGACTGGCTACTTAGAAAGCAAACTTTTGACTTTCGATAGGTCTAAGGTGGCCCCTCTGTGAGCACGGCTACTGCACTTGGCTTCACTCATGTGGAAACTCTTTAAGGAGGAAGTAGTCACCACTTATAGTGCTTTCCTGGGAATGAACATGGGGCTGCCCTGAAATCATCCATCCTTTGCATTACAGCTCATCCCAAAAGATCTCTCAGAACCTTGTTGATTCTCGTCGTCTTCCTGAAGAGGCTGGCCTTTAATAGATATTTTACTAGGGAGGCGTCTCTTCATACCTCTGTCAGAAAAAGAATTACAATTATTAGAATCATGCAGTATATATAAGAGAGACAGAAATGATCTATCGACCAGGAAAAAGATGGAAAATGCTCTAAGGGAAAGGAAGTAGGAATCACTTAGGGGGCTCTGTTTTATAAATAAGAAAATTGTGGGGGGTGTAATATTTCTTATTTATGAAGCTGTGAGATGTTTCTTATTTCTGGGGACAAGACCTGAATTGTAGTGCTTCTCCAGCCTCTTTGATAATCTTGTTTATTCCTATCCCCAAGATACAGTGCTTTCCAAAAAGAGCCAGACGTAGACAAGAGTGTCCATTTGACTCTCGTTGCATTAATAGTTCTCATTCTGTCACTGATTCTTCTTTGAACTATAAAATTACTGCTACAGCCTAAACAGTCCTGGTGGCCTTAAGACAATATCACTCACAGGATTTAATTATTTCCTTCATTTCCAATTTGTTGAAGAAATCACCTATATACCTAAGGGTAGTTTTATTTAGTATATAATGTCCCTATGTGGTCCTTGGCTAGAAGTATCGATAATGCTTATCTAAAGAGAATTTCATCACACTTCAAATATTCCAAAATAAAAATAGCATGATTTGATACAGTGATTTCTAAATAAAGGCATTTATATAGTTTGCTTCTCATGTAAATTTTATTCATGACAAGGAGGCAGGCTATCCAGAAATCACAAAGGCAATGGGAATCTTTTGTTTTTCATTTCTTAAATTATTATATTGAGCCTGCATTGATTTATCCATGGCATGACACTAGTACAAGTCAAGACTTTGTTTTAGTCAACTGAGTCTAGTTCTTATAGTTGAATAAAATTTTTATGTATTGAGTTTTATAATATAAAAGATGTTTACAGAGTTCTCTAACCTATCTCTCTCTATATATATGAATATGTATATGTCAAAAATCTCAGCCTAATTTCCTACTACTGAACTCTGTAGTACACTTTCTTTGGCATGGAAGAAATTTGAGAAAATTTCATAACTTGTTTTTATTCCTCTCCACTCAGTCCATTTCTGTGTCTTATTTAAACAACTCCTTTGAAAACCAGAAACTTGGCATTGTTCTTTGTATTTCTGAAAGGAATCCTCCCTCCCACAATTGTTCTTTGGTTGGAAATGCTGATTATGATTTCTCCGAAGAGGTTTTATTAAATGTATCTTTTCATAGCTTTTTAAAGAATCCATAATAAAAACAACACGATTTGATACAATAATTTAACATAAAGACACTTAAAAAGTTTTACTCCTCAGGAAGCTGAGGCCATTTTTAAAAGATTGTTAAGCACTTCTCAGACATGTTATTATATTCCACTTGGAGGCCATCAATCACAATGAGGCAAGATCTCCTCCAAACCCCTCTGTTTATAAAGCATTAATCTGCCTGGTCTCTTAAATACTTAATTCACATTTCAGACCAAAATAATTTCCCCAGTGTAAGGAATAGTTTTATTATAACTAAAAACCTAAGGCTGAATTCTTTAAAATTTGGCCCAGTTTTGTGAGATTTATATATAGCCTGTCTCCAAAAAATCATTTTGCTCTTCTGTTTATAAATTTTAACATTTTGAAATGAATGTCCATGCTCATCTACATGGTTATACTCAAACAGAACTAGAAATAACTGAGTGGCCAGCAACAGAGAACTGACTATGCCAATTGTGTTATATCCACATACAATGGATCATTAATGGCCATTGGAAGAGCACTGAGAATGAGTATTACAGAACAGAGAAAGATGATTGGAATGTGAGTTAAACTAAAAAAAGATAAGCCCTAAACGTAAGTGAAAATGAATCCTATTTTTGTGAAAAGTGACATAAATGTGTATATACTGAGTGATGACCAAAAAGAAATATTGCACAATTAAAAAAAAGTTCAAGGTGATAAAGAAAAAATTCTGCCTATCTTCTCATGTAACAGATTTTCTAATGTTTCACAATGAGTACACATTACTTAGAAATGAAACTCAAAAAATATACAATTCGGAGGTATTATATATACATATTCATTAAAAGTAGCCATTTATTTTCTTAGAATAAAAATGGAGTGGATTCTGCCTGGAAAACTTGATGAAGACATGTCTAAAAATAGGCGGAGTGACAGAGAAGTTTTGCAACTGATGCATGAGGACCTGCCTCCATCCACAGTACCACTCCCTCCCCCGGATTTCCCTGCAGAGAACTTGGCAAGTATTTGACCAGGGCTTCTTTTCATTGTTTCCACCTCTGCCCAGCTTACAGCCAGATGTGGGAAGCACTAGGTCAGTCTTACATCCAGATAGCAAAAGAGGATGATAGAACAAGGAAGTGTCCTTGCTGTCAGTTGATTCAACTATTCTCCATTGATGTTGCAATCATAATCATTTCCATAAAAAAAGACAGAAAGACGTTCCTTCCTTCGTGGCAGTTGTCTTGTCCCCAGGCCTAAGGAGTTCTTTGTAGCGCTGCATGTGTTCGTAAGGTTACAGATGTGATCCTTCCTATCCTGCATTAGCATTCAAAAGCTTCTGATGCCATGCTCTGCTCACCTGCAAATCACTTCTCTGCCCATATCAGCCATATCTACTTGTATCTTTGCAGCCAGAAGTTTAGAGCCATCTTTCAGAATGTGTCTGCAGCATTTTTGGATTTCCAGTGAGCTTTTCCTGAGTACTTTGCTTGTTATAGGTGTTCAGTACTTCATGGTTAGAAAAATAATAGGTAGAAAGACATTGGATAAGACATAGACTATGAGACATTGATTCAGTGTAAGCTTGTATGGGGTTTCCTTCTTCAGAGTTAAAATAAGAGAATAAGTTTACTTATACTTGAGGGACTGAAGTTGCCTAGTTAATGATCTTTTCTTTCCCAGTATAGGGCCAAGCAAAGGAGATACAGTCATATTGAAGGACACAGATGGCAGCATCTTTATAGACATCTCTATAGTGTACAGTAAAGCTTGGCAGGCTGGACACAAGTGTCTGAGTCTGCCACATCACAGAGAAACCCAAAGCTTCAATAAAACAGCTCTATTTGGAGAGAACGTTGTGCTGAAGTCTTCTAAATCAATGTTTCCCAAATTGCACTCTGGTTAAACACACCTACTGCGTGTCTTTCTGCTGGGAAGCTAATTTAAAAAAATGGTCAGGCTGGTCTGAGTCAGTGGTTTGGGTAAAGTCAGTTTTAGGTGCATTTTGAGATATGGCTCTATACTGTATCAAGAGACACAATTGATACAATAACTATTGAACAAATCATATTCTGTTTCCTTCTGTGGTAAGGTTTCTTCTTCAAAGAGCAATAGAATGCATAAAATTTAATGAGTCCTTTGAAAAAACAAAGTATTCATTACTAGTTGGTGAAGATGCACATGTAGCCAGCCTGAACTCACATACTTCTCAAGGGGCTTTATTACACCCAGTGACAGACGATAGTATTTGGCTAGAAAAGGATAGCATCTGTGTCAGGACATCCTGGGGCACAGATGTGTGCTTTGGCTACACTGAATCTGTTATTAGATGCTTTTCTAGTCTGTGGACATGGAAAGAGTGCTGTAAGCCATACAAATCTAACTTGGCTTTATGGCCTAAGAGAACTGATTTTTTTTTTAACCTAAAAAGTTAGAGATTGTATTTAAGAAGTAAAAGATCCACAACAGTGAAGCCTAATTTTGTCAATCTTTCCAAAGGAAAAGATTGACTTTTTAAAACTCTCTTCTCCTATTCCCTCCATGTATCTCAAAAGGCCCTAGAGAAGAACTCAGCGCCAGGCGAGGTCTCCTCTGAGGGTCACTCATACATAGCAGTGAAGACGACTTCTAGGTTCAGATCCCAACAACACAGCTGGTGCTAGTGGCTAGGTACTTCTCGTGTTTCTGCTGCCCTCAGTCCTTCTTGCTCATTCTCTTGTCCTACTTGTGAAAATGAGAACATTACTGGGATATGAAAACTGGCAATCAAAAATTCTTTATTTTGATAAACCAAGTGATTTAAATGAAAGATGAAATCTTTTTCTTATTAGAGGTATATATTTTACCAGGCAAAAGAAGGAAACTAATATTTACTGACTCCGATTCCTTCTTTGTGTCAGTCATGGCCACAGACTCATTGCAGAAAGTGAAGAATTAACTATCTCAGGAATTCATTGAAAAAAAATTTGTACTCATTGCAACAATGTAGCAATTTGCTAATCATTTTTCCCATCAACATTAGTCATGCCACAGTGGCTAACCTTTAGATTAGCTAACAAATGTTTTTCTCTATTATTATTCCTGTAAAAAAGCTGGCTAATTCAAGAGCAAGGGAAAGCAGTTAGACAATCAATGAATCTTCCTCTTCCTATTTTCCATTTCAAAAGCTCTATGTTAGCTTGAGTAATGTTTTATACTTTGATCAGAGCTCTTAGCAGATGGCTCTATTTTATGAAAGGCAAGAGTACATCTAAAATGCCAACACATTTGTGAAATCCAAGGCCAAGTTTCGTTAATTAATGTCTGAATATGATATCAATTCTCAGATAATGTTAAGATGTGAAAAAAGTTATTATTAACTTAGTCCTTGTCAAGACTGTTGATCATGGATAACAAGAACCCACTTCAACTAGCTAGGACAAAAAAGAAGTGGTTACTGAATAATAGTAAGCTTGTTCTGCCATAGTTTTTTCCTGGTTTTCTTGGTTACTGTGTTTACTTGGACAGAACAGTGGGGCTCTGTCCCCCACCACATCCTCTGCATCCTAACATCAACTTCAAGTTTTAGCCTTCCTGAATCATAAATCTCTTTGAATAGAGAGAGAAGTTTAGAATCACCCTAGGCCAACTCTCTACTTTTCTATCTAATTAGGATTTCATTGTTTTCTGGAAAGAGAACCAAACACAATAGGAGAGATTTCATGAGTCATCTAAGATGTCACCACCTCGTGACCTCTTGACACTTAGCCTTACTGTTTCATCATAATCTCATCTGTAAAATCAGCAAACTACAACAGATCATTTTTAAAAATTTAGTAAATTAATATTTGAATCACTCACAGTAATCATTTATCTTAAGAAGATATCTTCCAGGCCACTGAAAGAATATTACATGAATGTGTTTTAGGATTTCAATGAGGGCAGAAATACATCATGGTCATCACACACCAGATGCTTGTAGAACACACAGAGATCTTCAGTGACTGGGACTGACTTTGTTATTACACTGAGTAGACTGGAAAGAAGTGTAAACACCAAAACATAACCAAACCCAAAAACAACTGACAGAAAAACATACAACAACTAAATCAATCTCCAGAGTAGTCTAGAGTTTTTCTATTCTATCTGATCTTCAATTCAAAGCACAATAGAATCACAAGAAAACAAGGTAACAAATGCTGCCAAAAGCATACTACTCCCCAAAAAATCTGATCCAATAAGAATTAAAATGCATAGAGTTGTAGAAGAAATAAAAAACCAAATAATCAAAATGATCAAAGAGGAAACACATAACCTTTTAAGAAGTAGAATAAGCTTTGAAGAAGATATATACAGAAAGAATTTGATTAATAGACTGTTCAGAAGGATTGAGGGAGTATCAAAAGAGAGAGGAGCAGAGTTTGCAAATTTGATGCAATATCCATGTGCACAAAATAATTTAAATGTAAACATGTATTGCATATATACATATCAGTTAAATGGGAGAAAAATAAAACGTTGAGTGAGTTTGAAGATGAATTTGATCGAATTACACAAGACAATGGGAAATGTGAATGATCATCTGTAAAAACAAAATTAGAAAATATGAAATCAAGCAGAAATCCAGGATGTGTAGAACTCGAATGAGGAGGTAAGTACAGAGTCTTAGGAAATGATGACATAGTAGATTATGTGCTCAGTGACTCAATGATGTCCTAAAAATATCAAGACAACAAGGGAGCTTGATCTAATAAGTGCTAGCAACACAAAAAAAACCCTCAACCTCAAAAATAGAAGAATAAAGACAAAAATAGAAAACTGCAAAAAATGCATAAGAATGTATTCACTGAAATCATAGCAAAGAAAAATTTCTAAGTTTAGAGAAAGAATTTAATTTTCAGGCAAATAAGGTTGTAGGAACCCAAATAACTACAAGTGATAAATATATCAGTAAAATTTCAAAACTTTAGTAGAAAAAGAGAGTATGAAAAACTATCAAAGAAAAAAGCAAGCAGCCTCTCAAGGCAAACTTCATGTCAGAACAACATCAGATTTCTCATTATAAATTTTAGAGGCCAAGATAATCAGAAACAATATTTGGAAGTTACTGAATATGAGTCTTCAATCTTTGGACTATCTGGGCCTCAATGAGTGAAGAAAAATTTTCTTGGGCCACATATAAAACATCTAATCTAAACGATGTATACAAGCAACCAAAAATTTCATAATGTTTTGAGGATATTTGCAAAATTGTGTGGATGTTGAGGTGTAGAATTGCTTTGTCGTCTTCTCCATGTGAACTCAGATAGAAACTGAGATTCAGTAAAGAAAATTCCTTTATGGCTTAGTTTGAGAAAACTGAGGAAAATCTAGATATGATTGGTGTCCAGAGGACAGGAGAAAAATGGAGAACATCACCAGTCGGATGAGTAGGAGTTCCCAGACAAGGGAAGGGCCTTGGGCTGCACCAGGACGCCTGGAGCCACCGTGGGTAGGTGTGTACATGCAGTCTTTAGATCACAAGCTGCAAGTGACTGGGGAGAATATCAGCCAAGATGGCAGTCTAGAAGGTACCAAACGGTCCTGTGACTGTACAAGGCAGACATAAGGGTCCCTGGCTACAGCGTGCCAATACCCTGTTATTTTGTTCCTGATACAGGGAGGTCCTGCGGCTACGAGGCTGCAGAGTTTAAGGTCCGTGGACTGAAAGTTTAGCACAAGTATTGAAGCCAGATGGTCTTCTGGGCATACCCAGAGAGGTCATTCAGGAGTGCAACCCGAGCTCTCCCGGAACTAGACTATTGACAAGTGGCACTCCTGGGAATCTGGGGACCTTTGCTGGTGACAAGGAAAGAAGAGTACTGCAGAAGGACTGGGGAAAAAAGACTGTGCTCCTCTGATAGATTTCATCCCAACGCGATCCAGCCTCAGGAAGCAGAGGCCTCATCCCTCCATCCTCCTAGCACAGATGGGAGAAGAGCTGAATCACATGGAAGTGCTGTGTGCAGAGGGGAGTAAGGTGAACGCCCTTGTACGCCAGCCATTGCAGTCACCGCTGAGGTAGAATCCAGCATGTTCCGTGCTCATTCTAAGCTCACGGGAGCTTTGAGAGATGCTCAAGGGTGGCACATTTTTGCAGACTGAGACAAAGGAACAGAGGGAATCAGTCATGCCCTTCCTGTTGGTCAGCAAGATTGACTGTCGTGGATATAGAGATTTCTCACTCAAATTATACAGGCTTTACTTATGTCTTTGTTTTTACATCAGTGTCACATCAATGGCTGGTGTAGTGGAGGAGATAAGCAACCAGCAGAAGGTTGGGAATTGAGAAGAACTCCAAATAAGCTAAAATGAGCACAAATATTAAAATCTAAATTAATTCAAGGAAAGTCTAAGGAAAGAAATAATCTAATGGAAGAAATCTTCATAAAAGTGAAAGAGTTCATGGATACAACCTGATATACAATGCACAACAATAGAACTAAGGAAAAATGAGGCAATAAATCACACGAAAAAAATGCCTAATTCAGACTGGGGTATAGCTCAGTGATTACAGTACTTTCTGAGAAGTATGAGGCCCTGTGTTTGACCCCCCCATCACCACATAGCAGCTGGGCATGGTGAGGTTACACCAGTAATCTCAGCACACTGGAGGCTGAGGCACGCGGCTTGCCATAATTTCTAGACCAGCCTGGACTGCACAGAGAACTCAGTACCTCCCTGGACTACAGAGTAAGACTATGTTAAAAAAAAAAAAAAGTCTGACTACCTAGAAGCTGATATTATGGGCCCTGACAAGGTGGAACCTATAGAAAAGAAGTAAAAAAGCAACAACAACAACAAAATGGGCCTTGTGCTCAGTCCACTCAAATAAGATATATTTAAACAAATGCAAGAGTTGCTTAGAGGGTTCAGAGAGAATTTAATCAAACAAACAACAGTCTTAATGGATAAAAAGTTTAATGATTATGTAGCAGACACAAAAAGGATAAGCAAGGTGATTCAAAGAAGGAAGGAATACTTTAGTAGATAAATAGAAAGGCTGAAATATTCCAAGCTGAATTCCAGGATATGAAACACTCACATGAAAGCATAGGAAATCAGTTTGAACGTTCTGGGGACAGACTATCTTATCTTGAAGATGTTTATAGTTCAATATATATAAATCGCTTGAAGTAATATACCACATAATAAAAGCAAGAATGAAAATCATATGATCATCTCAATAGGTTCAGAAAAAACTTTTGAAAACATCCAACATCCATTCATGCTAAAATCCTGATCAAAATAGTTATATATAGATCTTACCTCAATCCAATACGAACCATTTATGCCAAACCCACCTCCACTATTGTACTAAATGGGCAAAAATTGAAGACATTTCCCCTTCAATCAGGAAGTTGAGAAAAATGGTCACTGTATCAGTCCTATTCAACATAGTACTTGAAACTCTAGTCAGAGAAATCAGGCAAGAGAATGAAATAAATGGAATATATATTGGAAAGGAACAAGTTAAATTATTATTATTCAAGGATGATATAAGTCTTTACATGGAAGACCACAAAAACTCCATCAAGAGACTCTCAGAACTAATTCACAAACCAGCCAGGTCGTGGGATACAAAACTAATACCAAAAATCAACAGCATTCTTGTACACTAATGATGAACTCACTGAGAAACAGCTAAGAAGAGCAATCACATTCTCAGCAGTGCCCCAAGAATTAAATACCGAAGAATAAGCCTAACCAAGAAAGTGAAGAGTCTCAACCCTGAAACCTACATTATGCTGTGAAAATAAATTGATGAGGACCTTAGACAATGGAAGGACACCCATTGTTCCTGCATAGGCAAAACTAATAACGTCAAAATGGACATTCTGCCAAAACTGATATGCAAATTTGAAGTAATTCCTATCAAAACACCAGCAAAATTTTCTACAGAACTTCAGAAGACAATCCTAACATTTATATGGAACCAAGAAAGACCCAAAACAGCCAAGGCAATCCTGAACAATCACACAAGGGCAGGTAACCTTGAGAGTTCTTTATTTCCAGAAGTGAAAATTCACCCAAAAGTTTGACATATTTCAAAGCCAATCAGTTGAATGCTAAAAATACTTTGAAAAGTTGAGATGTTTTTATTTCACAGAAATTATAGGCTTCATAGCCTTCCTTCTTACCAATGTTGACAGTTAGTGAAAAATCAATTAAAATGTAATTTCCTACAAAAGTTGAGAAAAGCATTATAAAAAATTCTACACATCTCTAGAAATATATTGACTGCACTCATTTCTTTGGCTTTGAACTTCTACTGAAGAGATTTGATGACATGGGCCACCATCAAAGTCAGAGCAAGAAGGACCTGGATGAAGTTGCAACACACAAAGTTTTGCCAAGTATAAAAAGGGAAAGACCCTACGGAGCTTCCGCGACAGCGAAGGAATGGAGATTTCATGACTGCCTCTATCAAGATGTGATGTCAAAACTTAAAGACATACTTGCTATTTCATGGGATAATATATTTTAATTAATATATTCAGAATAGGAGTGATTAGACAGTTTTTTAAATTTTCTTTAAGCATTAATTTGCACTGATTGTGATTATATGGGTGGGGAAATTTTAGTTTTCCTTGTTAAATTTCAAGTTGTATTTTAAAGCAACAGTGAATTGGCACATAAATAGACAGATAAACTGAGAGAACAGAACTGAGGATGCAGAAACAGCCTTAAGTACCCTCACCTTTCTGACCTTCAAAAGAGGGCCAAAAACATATACCAGAGAAGAGATAGCCTCTTCAATAAATGAAGATGCAAATACTGGTTATCCAAATGCAGAAGAAGGAATTTACATTCATACCTATCACCATGTATTAAAATCAAATTAAAATGGATCACAGACCTAGATATTACAACAGAAACATTGAGCCTTCTAGAGAACAAAATGGGTAAAGCTCTTGAAGATACAAGCATGGGCAAATATTTTCTCAGTGGAACACCTGAGCAAAAGAAATATTCTGAGACTTAATCAATGGGATTATATCAGATTGAAAATCCTCTGCAGGGCAAAAGAAAATAATTAACAGCGAAGAGAGAACTGACAGAATGGGAAAAAATTTACTAACAACAACTCAGACGAAGGGGTAATAACAAGAATATACAAAGGCCTAAAGAAAAGTAGACCAGTCAAAATTAAAGACTAAATTAAAAAAATAAACAAATGAAATAATACTCAGTTCTCAAAAGAAGTTCAAGTGGCCAGCAAATACATGAAAAAAATTTTCAACATTCTTAGCTATTAAAGAAATGTGAGTCAAAAGAACACTGAGATACCATATTATCCCATTAAGAATAGCTTCTATCAAAAATTCAAAATGCAAGAAATGTTGACTAAGATGCAGAGAGAAAGGAATCTTTACATTGTTGGTACAACTACTGTGGAAAACAGAATAAAGACTCTCAAAAAAACTAAAAGTAAGTATTCCATTTGACCAAGAGATACTTCTGGTTGTCTTCCCAAAAGAGTTCAAGGTTGAGGATGCAGAGACAGCCTCAACCATAGCACCATATAACAATCATATAACAGAGATACCCATATTTTTAACAACTAATGACAGTTAAACATACCAACATATCCATTAATAAAATGATGGTTTAAAATAATGGATATATACCCAATGGGGTATTATACTGACATGAAGCAAGGTTTGAGTCATTTGTAGGTAAATGGATACAACTTGAGACAATTATGCTTAACAAAGTGAATCTAATTCAGAAGATTAAATGTCCTATGGTCTCTTTAATATGAAAAATCCAGAGCACAGATATGTAATTTGGCCAATGAGCTAGATGTTGGGAAACAGAAGGCATGAGGAATTAGGGGGAATGGAGGCACACAAAAGGAGAGAAGAAATATGTGAATTTGATGCAGTATGTAAGTGCACAAAATTTAAAGTCTAATGTAACCATTTGTACAGCAAATACATACTTATAAAATATAAAAAAGTTTCAAACTGCATTCAGAGCTCTTCTGGGCTACATGCAGGCTGCAAGCCCCTAGGACAAGCCTCCCCTAAAAGAAAAGAATTGTCAACTCAGCCTTCTATATCCTGCAAAAATAGTTTTCAAATTTGTCTGAGAAATAAAGACTTGTTGTGGCAAAAAAAGGCCATAAAGAAAGTTGACTGCTAAAAAAAAAATGACAGAAACATTAAGTAGAATTTTATACAGAATCAAGAGGAGCAAAAGTACCAAAAAGCCCAGTTTTACGTCAACATCTGGCAGAGAGAGTATTTAAATAAAATGAAAAACAATGAAATCGATGCTAGAAAAAATAATACAATGACAAGATTCAGAATACCTCACAATAACAACTTTCAATGTTAATGAACTTAATTCTAGAATCAAAAGACACAGATCGGCAGGCTGGATCAATACAAAATCTAATGACACACCTCGTCCATGAAGAATCATGTACGTTGAAAAGTGAAAGGCCAGAAAACGATGCTCCGTGCAACTGGAGGCACAAAGCAAAGAGCGGCAGCTCGTTATTTTCAGACAAAGCACACATCGCGCCAGTGTTGATCAGAAGAGATAAAAGGACCACAGCATACTTGTAAAACGAAGAACCCAACAAGAAGAGATAACAACTATAAATATATACAATATCTGCACACTCAACTTCATAAAACAAAACCAACCAAACATAAAAATGATAGATAGATAGATAGATAGATAGATAGATAGATAGATAGATAGAGAGGCAGGTGCCAGTGCAATCACATTGGGGAACTCCAGTGGCCCATTCTCCCAAATAGACAGTTCATGTAAATTGGATTACCAGAATGTACTGTGGGTTTACCACACCTTCCACACCTGGATCCAGAAGGGGTTGCTCCCTGGGATGAGCCCTGGAAGGATACATAAGCTGCTTCCTGCCTTCCTTGATGAACTAGTCCCCACTTGCCTTGGCTTGGCTTCCTGTTTGTGATGTCGTGAGAAGCTGCCTCCACCTCTGCTTCTGCCGTGTACTTTCACTGCTGCCGGCAGCCCCTGAATGGACAGTGACCTTCTGAAACTGTGAGCTAAAATAAACCTTCCCTCCCCTAAATTTGTGGATGCCAGGTATTGAGTCACAGTAACAAAAATGTAACTAAGACATAGACAATGTTTATATTGCACTTGAGAATTTTGTGCACGTGTATACCACATCCAATTCACAATCCCTTCCTCTCCCTCTTCTTCACCGTCCCACCCCCTCCCTCATACCCCCTGACTCACAAACCTCATCCATTTGACTATATTACCTGTGTTCTGTTTCTCATAGTAGAGAAACTGTGCAATATTTAACCTTTTGAGTCTGACTCGCTTCATTAAACATGATAGTCTCAGGGTGAGGTCATTTTCCTACAGATGACTCAAAATTGTCTTTACGGAAGAGTAATACTTCATTGTATATATATTTCACAATTTTTGGACCACTGGTCTGTTGATAGATATTTTGGCATCACTTATATACTAGAAACCCAAGTAGGCATTAGTCCATGGAAAAGGATACATTAAGATTCAACTGTCTGGGAAATAGAAGAAATTTGAAATACAAAGCTGGTCATTATCTTAATAAACTCTTTTATATCCATCAGGATTTTTTCATTGTCATCTATTCACTCAATAACTATTTATTATTATGTACCAAAAGTATGCCAGGTTCTTGAAAATTCAGTGGCAGAGCCAAACAGAAATGGTTGCTTCCTTCTTGAAACTTGGGAGTCATAGTCTTCAGTTGCTAACAAATCCATGAAGAATCTTAATCGATTAAATACACATAAGTTCCCTTGCATGGTCTTTTTATACCTTCAGTGCCTCATTCTTTAATGTAGAAAGCACTCAAGCTGTTCAAAGTCTCATTTTAGTGAGAACAGATAAGCAGGTATAACAGTCAAAAAATAAAAGGAGAGAAAACAAAGCACTGCCACACATTCCCAGCAATTCTCTCCTCTGGGTTTAGAAATGTTAATTCTGGACTTGTGTACTATGCCTGAGCTATTTCAAAAATTATGTTTAGAAGTAGTGAGCGCACAGTTTGCTTTACACTGAACAGAACTGCCCACTTTTGGTATTTTCTTTAGCTCTGAGGCAGAAGATTTGTTTTTACTTCTTACCTATTCTTATCAAAACCACCATTCCTGCAACAGTATTTTAAACTATACTTCTTAAATACAGCAGTAATTAATAGATCCAAGCCATGAGTGGGAAATATAGCCTCCTATAAGATAGTTCATCACTGCATTCTTGGTACCCAGCACAGTGCATGGGACATAGAAAGTCAATTAATACTATTTACTAAACCGTAAGTTAACGAATCCCAGGTGCTTCTCTAACCATTACTGAAGCAGCCCTCACTGATCTCTGGCTTGTCAGATGCCAAGTTTCCCAATTTCAATTGATTTGCCATCTCATTTTCATCCTTTGTTTTCTAAGATTGTCTTATTTTATGTCTGTGTTAGTGTTAAGCTTTGGTTCCAGCCTCTATGTTGATTTTTTTTTTCTGTAGTCATTAGTTTTTCTGGTTTGTTTTCTCTGTGAAATCTTCACATTCTGCTGGGACTACTTTTGACTGCTTACTCTCTTATTTTTCTTCTGCAATATCCTTTTTCAATCAACTAGCAATCGATTAAACGTATGTACATGCACTTCATACACAGCATATTATCTCACCAGCATGATATGGCAAATCACATCGGAAGATTGAAATGCAAAGGACAGCATGAATTAGCCAGGTAGATGTGGAGGATGGACTTGAGTCCCTTCACCTAGCAAAGGTTACGGGAAATGGTTCTGCTCAATGCCTCCCCGGCAGCACAACCCCACATACCCAACAAGGAGCTCTGCCCTCCTCTCTTCCAGATAAGCAGCTGGTGACATCGCTACACAACAGCCCTGTCATTAGGAGAGGGTAATGTTGCCTTTCTTCTCCCAGAGAGAAGGAAATATACCATGAAACAGACAGGAATGGAAAATCAACTTTTGTGGAAAAACAGGTCAACTTAGAATTACTCTTCCCTGAATCAAAGGAGAAGTTATTAAAAATGAATGTTCTCTTACAAATAGCATGCTTTGTTCTTTCCTTCACTCTTTTAGTAGAAAGGAGTTATATTTTGGAAATGGAATCATTTATAAATACTTCCAAAATCAAAACAAATAAACCTAAAATTTCTATTTCTAAATGGGGATTTCTTACAACACTTGAAATTAGGTGAAGGCTACTAATGTTGAACTTTTTTTTCAAAAAAAAAAAAGGTTTCAACTGGTCAAAACTATTAACATGTATTGTCTGTAAAGTTTTCAGTATGTACTCCTGAGTGGCTCATTAGACACTATCACAACTGAATAAAATTAATAATTATTTAACATTGTTCAATGTTCTGTCAATATTCAAATTACTTAAATTTTCTTGCAACTGTTCATTGTACAACTTTGTTTATAATTTAACTTAACCTAAGTGAAACAAGGTCCACATATTAAACTTGGCTGATATAACTCTAAATTCCCCTTTGATGACCTGTAGATTCTCCCTTCTCTCCATTATAATAATTGTGCTTCAGAGAAAAATTAATTGCTTGTTCTGTAAGATTTTCTCAACTCTTTGGCTTTTGCTAAATATATTCCTAAGGAAACCCACTAGATTTTAAGTTTCAATAACTTTTAGAACATAATCCCTAGTCAAATGTCTACATATGCCATTTAAATTTTTTAATCCCCAAATCCATGTTCCAAAGATCCACCTTAGGAAAGCATATTTTAAGAATTACTTAATAAACCATTTTAATATGGGGTTAAATTTTTAACCTGTCCAATAGAACCTTCATTTTGAACAAAAGACATAATACTCTCTATATGCCACAGTTTTATTCTCTATTCAAAATCTTCTTACTCCTCTGCCATTGTATATGAAAGTTATATTTGAAAGACAAACATGGGGCGGGGGGCTGTGACTTAAAGGACTAGCTGAAATGTTATGAGCTCTTAATTATTCACAAATATTTTCCTCTTCCTTAGTAGCTCCTTTGGCATTCTTGTACTGAAAATATAAGTCTTGAGTGAGTCATTTTTCTTTCAGCATATCCTAGCCAAGTCATCACAGCCTTCCATCTGATAGTATTTGTGAATTTAACCAGAGTTGAGTTTGTGCACTTCAAGTCAAATTCAATCATATATTTACTTAGTACTTCTACAACGACCTCAAAATATTGCTCTGATGCACCAAGTTTCTAAGGAAAATACAAATAAAATCTGCTTGAACTTGGCTTTTGTAAGTACGTCAGTTAACCGTGAAAGTACCAATGGCGCTAAAATTCTTTATTTGACAAAGGACCAATCTGTATAGCTGAAATATGTTTTAGGCCTGGACATCTGATTTCAGTTCTTGGATAAAACCATCTTTTATACTTCAAGTAATGCTTTATAAATTCTACATTTACAAACTTTTGGCTAATCAAAAAGGAATTCACCAATACTGTATACTTTTCATTGAAAGAGAAGAGTGCCGTTCTGAAGTTAACTTAAAAATCTTTTCAGTGTGGCTGAAACCTCTCTCCTCATGGCAGAATTTTCTTTATTATTACCTTGTTCTGATCTCCAATGAATTTCCTCTGTTCTCCAGGTCAGTACAAATGTCACCCTGTCTCTTAACACCTTATAATGTAATTACCATCTCCTTATATCAGAATGTACACAATAATTAAGAAAAGTCTTAAGTTCATTGCAATTACTCAGGCCTGCAAGAGTCATTCTTAATGTTTTTTTTCTGCTTCCATTTACATCTCTCACAGCATAGATCCTCTTGCTTGAGACTGTCCTAAGTGTCGGGATGCTGGCTGATACCAATTTTTGTAGACAGAAAATTACTTCAGTCTAAGTTCTACTTCAAGATGCATGCCTTAGAGCTTTAACACAAAGGTAACAAAAACCTAACAGTAAATTGAGAGTGTAGGACAGCTAATTTTCTAGTGTACACAGAATCCATGTTCCAACTATACAACAGATTAATTGCTTGCATTCAATGTAGAGTAAGCCTTATACATGCACACGCACACACACACACACACACACACCACAATTTTTAATAAAATTCACTCTCAATTTTGCATTAATATATAATAGTTACTATCTCAAAGTTGGGATAAAAACACCTCACATCCAAAACTTAAGGGAGAAAAGATTTATTTTAACTCACAGTTTCAGAGGATCTCACATGGTCTGTTCATGGGCAGCTAGTAAATGGTGAAAGCATGAGGCAGAGGCTGGAGGAGTGCTTACAGCATTGCAGAAAGAAACCAAATGAAGTAGGGAAGAGTTGATTTCTAGAGACTAAGGCAAGCCCAGAGCATTTCCAGGAAGAAGCTGTAACAACGTTTCCTCTTCTTTCCTTTTTCTAGTTCAAGCTTCCAGTTGGGTCTGCACACCAGATAGGTGCCTCTCCTCCACTTCCACAAATCAACTCAAGACATGCCCCGAAAGCTGGGCCCAACAGCCCCCCCGCCCCCAACCTCATGAAGTTGACACAATCCATCCAGGACGAGTCCCAAGCATCCGACCTGTTGTGGTGTGGGTCTGGAGTGTGCCCCAAAAGGCTCATGTTTCTATGGATATTTCTATAATGATGGGACCTGGCTGGAATGAGCAGACGCTTGGAGCCTAACCTGGAGGGGTGTGTGCTGGTTCCTCTCTTCCTCCCAATCTCTCTGTCTACCACCTTCCTGTAAGGATCTCGGCCACTGGAGCTCTGGCTCTGGCCCTGCCCCCGCTCCATAACTGCTATGTGCTTCCATCATTTTCCAGCCTCCCACCTGTGAATGGACTGTGACCTTCTGCAACTGTAAGCTACAGTAAATCTTTCCGCCCTAAGTTGTGGATGTTGGGTATTGAGTCACAGTGATGAGAAATTAACTAACACGTGCCCCTTCCAGCCAAGCTCTACCTTCCAACAGCACACAATTCTGTAGTTATCCCACTACATCCAAACACACAAGACTTTTGGGGACACTCCAGATCCAAACTACAGCATAACAACTAAATTGTCAGTATGAAAGCAACCCTAAGCCAAAACCACAAAAGGTGACAGCTGCCGACGGGAATGAGTTAGGATAACGTAAGAATGGCAATCCTTGATACGAACTGGATGAAAGAATCAGGAGGAGGTGAGCAATTTAAATATTCACGTATCTCCACCAAGTTAGTAGCAAGGCTGCCCCAGGAACATGGGTGTCTTATTTGACTGTATGCTAGGCCACTGGAGAATCCCAACTTTACTCTTTAAAATACTAAAAATTCCTGAGTATATCCAGATGGCTCAGAATGAAGCTCTCAGCCTGCTAGCTTGCTTGAGGTTGCAACTCTTAGGTAGAGACTATGGTCAGCCACAATCTTCCTCTTTATACATCTGAGTACACATCGGCTATTCTTCTGAACTGCCACAGTGCCTAAAATCAGACTTCTTGTTGAATTTTATGACCAATAAAGCATTGCAACAAAAACTAGACAGTAAAATTATCTGAACAATCTGGGCTCACGAAGGAAACTGACTGTCGTTCCCATCTTGTCGCCCGCCAAGCCAAAGTTTCTTTCAATATGTGTAACTTTGCTTATATTTGCCCACTCCAGTCTCGGAGAAAGTATTCTGTCTAGCTTGTCTCTGTATTATTTTGATTTTACTTGGCATCAGATTACATAGTTAGATTACTGAAAAGGCAGGAATCTCCCGAACATTGCTGATAATCCAGTTCCATGAACAAGTAAGTCCTCATAAAATATATTAGACAATGAAATAGTCAGTGGGCTTTAAAATGCAAGCTCCACCAGGACAGCACAAGGAACACAGATTCTCCAGACTTAGCGGCAATTGACAACTTATTTCTCATCCAGCTTATGTATTTTTCAACATAGAGAAACCAAGAGGCAGGTTGCACATAGATAAATAAGCAATTCTTTAAACAGAGATGGCTAGAAGATGACTGTAATTCCAGAGAGAATTGCAATTAAGATTCTGCTGAAGAATTATGGATATTCTTACTAGCTGTAACTATTATTTCTTTCTGCCTTGAAAGTCAAATATTTGGACTTCTCTGAAATTGTTGGCATCTGGTGCAGCTGTTGGACCTGTTTCATTTGAAACAGAAACCGGTAGCTCATTGGTGATGTCCAGATTTACCTTCGCTGTCCATGGATCTCAGAGATAAGAATCATAAGGGCAGCCTGGGGGTGCATACCTGCAATCCCAACACTTTAGAAGGCTGAGCAGAAGGAGCCAGGCCTGGGCAGGTTAGTGACTTAGTGAGAACACATCTCAAGATCAAAACTAAGAAATGGATTGGAGATTGAGATTAGGGGGAAGGCCCTGGGTTAAATCTCCAATACTGGGGGGATAGGGGGCGCAATTCTAAATTACTACAGCTGGAAGGCATTTGGGGACCACTGAGTCACCTCCATCATTTTATAGTCAGGTAACCAAAGGAGAGTAAGTGGCTTTTCTACTTATTTGGCAAGACGAGGCAATCTTACAAACAAAGCCAGTTTTCAAGGCCAGAACTCTTGTAGAATAATTATGCTACACTCTTTTGAAAATCACTTACACATGTAGGAAAAGTAAAGAAAAGAGCAAACTGAGACTCACCAAAAAGAACAAAATATTGAAAGAAAAATTACCTGAAAACTCTAAGGCCCAACAAAGTATGTTCGTGCCTCATGCTGAAGCTCAGACTGGTCCCAGGAGTAAAAACGCAATCATCTGTCTACTTGGAGAAAATTCCTGGGCACCCACCAGTGATGCTAGCAAGCGCCTATGAGTCCTTCTTCACAGCAAGCTTCATCCTACCTGGCAAACCCTTCCTTCCCGGCATAAGGCAGTGTGAAGTGACATGTGTTTTTGTTTTGTTTTCTTCATAGTTTATCATTCCTTCATGAAACATATTTAAAATATAGAAAACAAATGCATGTTTATTTCTCCATTGCTTTTTAGCCAGTTATTAGTACAAGCAGCAGCATACAGTTAGGCAAGGGTGGGGTAAGGGTTGAGGTAAGGACACATTTTTCAAATATTATTTTCCAAAATCCTGCTTCCATACCTTACCATACAAAACTGTACCAAGTTCGTGTGGAACTGGAAGCATACGAGTCCATTCTGTCCATCTCCATCAGTGCTGGTGAAGTTCACGTAACATAGTCTCTCAGAGCTCATTGTGCTTCAGAGCTGATCTTGCTTTTCATTTCTCCTTATTGACTTTTTATCCTTGATCAGCCATGTCTGATAAACATAAACCAACTTGTTCTTTTCAGTTAAAACTTCCTAGTGGCTCCCAACCCATGCACAATAATATTTAAACTCCTTAAACTAATTGAGAAAGGAGATTGTAATACTCTGGGGGAAAAATAGGAAGAACTAATGATTATTAGAGGGGACTGTTTTACTCATCTCTGTTGTTTTTGGGGACATTTTCTTGAATAAAATGAAGCATGTGAGTCTAGAAAACAAAACTTACCTTGTAAGTAATGTTACCTAGAACCATACCCTCAGTGTTTGTTTCCCCTTTGCTATCCCTGGCTGTATCCTAGGACAAGTTCTTATTTGACCTCTACAGATGTGGTTCTGTTGAAGATACAAACGCAAAAACTTCCTTTGTTGTATTTTATCATGAAAAAATGCAAAGAAAAAGCTTCCTACCTGGTACAATGGTCAGTAGCAATTTTCAAGAGATTCCAACTAAAAAGACAGTATCAGGATTTTGTGTTCTTATTACTATCAATATCCATCTTATTAATGCAAATATTAAAAATTGAATAAAGAGGTAACTCAGTGAAAACTGAATTTTCAAAGTTGAATTAGAAGCACTAATTGCAACTGGAGAGACAGAACAAAAGAGAATTGTTAGAATTCTTGGTGGCTCAGCTTAGAGCTGGAGCAAGTCTAGCAAAGTTCAAGGTGTATTCCTGACCAGTGAGGGACTTCGGGAAAAGAGCTCAGGCTATGCTGCCTCTCTTCCTATCACATGACCAGAGAATGCAAGACTTTTTCCACAAATGCTCCTAAAACCCCATCAACTATGGTCCATAGTTCTATAGCCCCTCTAGGGTCAACCATGGAATAGAAAGCAACATCTCAGAGACCAGGTGTTTCCACTGTCCACCTTGGAGAAAATTCTGTTTTTTTCTTCTTACCTGTTCTCATGCATGAAGATAACCAGTTGCTTTGGGAAGTTAGACATGTCCCAAGGAATGATGATTTAATGCTTGTATGTGTACCAGAAAGAACTGGTTTAGTCTTCCCAGTCCATTGTGATGATCACCCTTGAGTGGACTGCGCCCTAGTAGAAGGAGACCCTGGAACAGTTGCAAGACCGCCGGCTCAACAGGAGGAGCCAGGGCCATGTCTCCAGATCCTACAGCCTCTGCTGCCCCCTGGCGGTTCATACTAAATTTGCCTGACCCCTCAGTAAAACCATAGTTCTGCAACAAAAATGAAGAAATAGCTGTTGAGAATCAATTGTGTCAAAAGTATTGTGTGGGCAGCTATGACACAGTGTCATATGGTATGTTTCTTCATTGGTATTTTAGTACTGAAGAGAAAGCCACTGTACTGGTAAAATCTTCCAACATCTAACTACTTAGATATAAAATTTCCACTAATTCGTTAACTAAAAATGCAAAGGAAGCAAAGACTAGCCTGTTCTAATTTCAGAAATTTTACTTTAAAAAGCTATGCAGATAATAAATAATAAAGTGATTTTTTTAAATTATGGCATTTTTCTTTTTAGAACACGTACTATTTAATTCTTTAAATTCATTAAATAAAATTTGGGTTTTCATAATTCTGATCACAGGAAAATAAACATATTAACCTCTAAAAAGCTGAATTAACAAAATAATAAATTTAGGCCATATTTTAGATGTCAAATCTTTTCATCAATCATGTCTTCTTTGTAAAAATGGACAAAGAAAATGCACTATACAAAGACTTTTTTTCAGGCATCCCAGAAAATTTCTTCTAAATTGTAGTTCATGTCTTACAAAACTTGAAGACTGTAATGAATTTTTCAATTTATCATTTTTCTTTTCATTTAACTCAGAGTCTACTGAAGAATTTTTTTTTCATTGTATGTTTCTTTTAAAGAAACGTCTACTAATAAGATCATTTTCACTTTGTGGAAAAACATCTGTTTCCAATTCAATTTCTGGAAGACAAACAGAATTCCAGACTCATAAGTACTCGACAGTCTTCCATCTTTCTTTCCACTGGCAGACGCAGCCTTCTTAAATGCTCAACTTTTCCAAATGCGTTAATAATACCTTTGATTTGTTTATGTTTAATCTAATGTTCCCAAACTGAGATAATTTCTGCTCCAAGACCTCTTCACAGCTGTTGGTAGCTCAAGGTGTTCTGTGCATTATTTTTTGTGTGGTTGCATATCATGATAAACAGAGAAACCACATTTAGTGCATCTAAATCTGTCTTCCTTTGATGCTCATAAATTGAATATGCATTCAGGGACATGTGGGTGTTTTATTTTACTGCAATAAACTGTAGTGAAACCTGAGGAGTTACGATGTGTAACTCTGGGCTACAGGGGGTATTTGTGACACATAAATGTCTCCAGGAGATGGAAAATTCAATTTATTTTATTGCTTCTCTTGAAAGTTTTAAAAGTTTGAAAGAATTTAAAACTACTCTTCATACTTCTCAGAAATCTTTAGATCAGTGACTGCTCTGAATTAAAATGTCTAGAACTGTACAACATGTAGAAACAGAAGAATAAACTACGCAGAGCCGGATGCCAGTAAAGAAGACTGGTACTGACACAGATGGAAGGCAGGCAAGTTTCTGTCTTGAGGTCAGTGGAAGTTAAAGATATGTCCCTGCAAGCACCAAATGGATTAACTGTTGCTTCAGTTTCTTAGTGTTAGGGTAAGTGAATTTTTGTCTGCTTAGTGAATGACCACACAGGCCCATTTGATTATGAAGATCTATCCTCTTTCATTTACCTCTAGCCCAGCTAGGAACACCCACTCTACCATCTACCCAATAAGTCCCTAATGATTTGTAAAACTCAGTTGGAAAACAGATGGTCTATGAATTCCTCTTTAACCTGAGTCCAATCATCAATGATTGAATTTCGCATAACTTGATTTAACTAAACTAGAAAATAGCAACAGCTTCCTTTTTATCTCCTCAGTTAGCCTAATAAACAAGTGGGTAGCACAGACTGTGAATCTCCAGCACCAAGAATCGTGCCCGACACTCCATTTATTGTTAAAAATCATTGGTTGCACAAATACACAGAGCATACCATCAAGACTCAATTTCTTCTGTACATAAAATTAAAGGTTAGTTCTAGAAACCAAGAGCCTTGTTGCAATAAAAAAAACATGCTTCTTGTTTACTTTTACAAGTTTAATTCTGGAAGCAATTTTATTTGTGCAAACATTGGCCTCTGTTGTCAAACTGCAGCTCTGATAATTTTTGTCACCCGTGAGTGATGTACAAAGGTAATTTCTTGAAGTAAAACTAGTTATTCAGAGTCAGGTAATGTTTTTCTTTCTTTTAAATATTTGTAACAAGATTATCCTTGATTAGCAGTCTTACAGTGTTTTGACCAACATTAATTTCAGAATTTACCTCTTTAAATACAACATTTTCCACACATTGAACATTCAAATATATATTTGAAGTAATAGAAAAGAAGAGTTTGGTAAAGTTTCTTCTTATACCTGATTTACAGAAAATCTTGTGTTACTGCACTGAGTCTCTGTAAGATAAAACTCCTCAGAACCAAATGTTACAAATGCTTGATTGATGAGTACTCTCTAACATCATCTACCCAGCAAGATTCCTGCGAGGCAGAGCATTGGAGTCTGACGTTCAAGTCTCACCGTCTGCCCAGAGGCTCTCATTCATCAAAGGGAATAAGGACAGAAAATACATTAAAATAAACTCCCTACCAGCACAACCTTTAAAATCTGACTATTCTCTACAGAATCTTGATTCTCATCTTTCTTCCCATTTCTGGAAATTCAAGAGCTCTGTCTAAGCCAAAAAACAGAAGGAAAAATGAGCACAAAGAGAAGGGGCTCTTAAGGTATTCATCAGAGGCCCATTTGGCTCATGGGATTAGAAAAAAACAACATTCATTTCCTATAACAGTGAAGATGATATGGGATCCTCATGTCATTTGTCAGTAAATCCTTAAGCTTGTGCAGCTGACCCAATCTGATGGCTGTGGTATGTGTTCCATGATCTGCCACCTGTCACCTACCGTACTTTGTATTTTTCTATGTTAAGTAACTAAGATATCCTCTTCTGCATTTAAGATCTTTGGAATAGACCGGAATACTCACAGAGAACAAGATTCTCTTGCATTGTATTCTATTAAAAACTCTGCCTCAGAGAGAAAGCCCGCTGATTACTGCTGATGACTATTCCAACTCCTGTGCACAATTCTCTACCTTCAGCCAAAGTTAGAATGATATTCAGAGGCTAATTACTAAACGGGATTTGACATGAGAATTAAATACATGTTAATGAAAACAATCATGATGATGGTGATGGGTTCGTGCTGTAATTCTGAGTTAAACTGCTATAATTACATTATAATTTAGTCTATAATGGACAAATATACTATTTAAAGTATAAGTTCATTTCAAATTTAGGATGTGATTTTAAAATCTGACATGGTACTCAATGTTCATTAAAATGGTTTGTCAATTATTTATTTATTTTCTATTTAGTTTATTTGTTGGGCATACAATTTCTTAGAGTCTGTCTTTTCTTTGGTTCGTTCCGTTAACCAGGTTATACTTTGTGTAAGAACTAAATATATTTATATATACATATATACAACTTAAATATATATATTATTAAAAGTTCTAATAAAACAGTGAAGCAAATTCTAAAATAATTTAAGGGCTAGTACTTCATCATATTGTGTAAAGCACCTGACTCCCCCCCAAAAAAAGAAACACCTTTAAGTGTGTGTTTTTTATTCTTTTTAGGTTTTTTTTTTTTGGTGATTTTGACCACATTTCTATGGATCCCTAATATGCACTAATATGCAGCATATATAGATTCCTGATATGTATGAATGCCTAAAGTATGTATTTCCTGCATTCGATTTAAGTTTCTTAGATATGATATTGCACATTACATTATCAAGTAATAATACAGGAAACATTACACTAAAAGGTTTTATTCAATTTCACTGCAGTTGACTCGAGACTAGTGCAATATGGAAGACAAGAGAATTCTGTAAAGACAAAAGACAGGAGACTCTTTTAGACACTAACATGAATGAGCAGAAAAGTTGTGAAAAAATTTGTAGAGGATTAGTTACAGCATTTAGGCCACAGGCATTTTTACCTAGTAAACTGGAGGAGACTAGAAGATAAAGTCTTTTGATTCCACAGATATTAAGAGATAAAGATCTTATTTTCTTGATGGTTACACTTCAAAGGGATGCAGTGCCTTAATTTATCATGAGTAAATGTCCTAAGTAAAAATAAAAAGTCAAGGGCTGTTTTTTAGGAGGATTGAATTAATAGAAAATATATGTGCAATTATACAAAAGAATGTATTAAGCAAGCATACAGAATCAGAGGAACAAGAATCCTCAGTAGCTGTGTACGGGGTCAGAGGCACAAGAATCTAGCAATTGCTCATCCAAAAAGACAGAAGCTTCAAAATGAAAAAGGAATGAAAATTGCAGCCGAGTCAGAGGTTGAAGGCTTGGAAACTCCCTCGAAGATCACCTGTGTGAGTCTGCAGTGGGGGCTGAAGACACTAGAGACCTAGAGATGGAATTCCAAAGCCTAGCAGAGCAAAGGAGGACCCAGGTAGAGCACGTAGGAAGAGCGCAGCTCTTCAAAATGGAAACCCTTCTTTATCATTCCACTGGAGCTGCAAGCCTCATAGTTGATGCCACCCGTATCCTGCGTGGGTCTTCCCCGCTTTGTTTGCTGGCATCCGCAGACATACTCAGAACTGTGCTTTAATAATCTGCTAGGTATCTTTTAATTCATTTAAGTTGACATGTCCTGATTAGCTGTTCTGTTCGGTTTCTGTTATTTACTTTCTAAATTTCTTTCTCATTTGATTAGTTCTTTATACCCTTTTTGAGAAGCCTTGCTGTAGACTGGTACTCTATCGATTTGGCTCATAACTTTTCTTGTTTCTTCTTACTTTTATTTCTATTGCTTCAGTTCAGTCACATTCTTCTGATCTTATCACATACAAGAGAATGAAATTAGATCCACACCTGTCACCACACACTAAAATCAGATCAAAATGGATCACATAACTGGATGTTAAAATAGAAACACTGAACCTACTGGAATACAAAATAGTTAAAACTCTAGAACACATAGGGACAGAAAAGAATTTTCTGAACTGAATACCAGCTGCAGAAGAAATGACAGTAAGATCAACAAACAGTACTAGAGCAAATTGAAAAGTTTTTTCACAGTGAAGGAAACAATCAACAATGTGAGGAGATAATCCGCAGAATGGGAAGAAATCTACCAGTAATGCATCAGAGAGAGGGTTCATATCTAGAATACATAAAGAACTCAAAAAATAAAAACCCTAAAATAAGCAATATCATCAAGAAACGGGAAGCCGAAATGAAATGTTTCAGAAGAGGAAGTACAAATGCCCAACAAGCGCACATGAAAAAATGTTCTTCATTGCTGGCCATCAGAGGATTGCAATAAAAAAAATCATTAAGGTTTCCCCTTATCTCAGTGAGCATGGCCTACATCAAGACCTCAAAATAATAATAATTATTGGCAATGCTGTGGAAAAAATGGAACACTTCTCCACTGCTGGTGGGACTGAAATCTGGTACAATCATTATGGAAAGCAGTCTGGAGATTCCTTAAAATGCTGAGAATATAAATCCCATTTGATCCAGCTATTGCTCTATTGGGCATGTTCCCAAAAGAAACAGTCAGCTTACCCTAAAGACACATACAGACCCATTTTTATAGCAACACAATTCATAATAGCTAAATCCTGAAAACAACCTACTTGCCCATCAGTAGAGAAATAGATAAAAAAGATGTGGTACTTAAACACAACGGAATACTATGCATCCATTAAGAAAGACATATATGAAGCATTTGAAAGAAAATGGTGCCACCTTGAGTCAATAATTCTCAATAAAATGGGTCAAACACAAAAAAAGATGACTGTAGATGGGTGTCCCTCTTATGAACGTCACAAAAATAATGGCATAAAAGTTTCAACAGGAGAGAGAGGGGAGAAAGAAGGACAATGGACTGCTAAGAAAGGGATCAATCTCTGAGAGTGGGTTGATTGTCTGGCAAGGCATAAGGAAAACAGAAGGAAGAAACAATTGGTGTAGGCCAAAATTGGTATAGATGGTTAGTAATTCCCCAAGCCATATTTTTCTAAGGTGTTACAGAATTTGAAATCCATGCATATGAAAACCCCAACAATTTGTTGCTTAAAAGAGATACCTTTTATTTATAAAGAAACATAAAGTGAAAATGAAAGGATGGAAATTAGTACTTTAAGCAACTGGACCAGAAAACAAATAGGGGTAACTAGACTATTCTCAGACATAGCCGATTTCAAGCAAAACAGATTAGAAGGCACAAAGAAGGATATTATATGCTGACTAATAAAACAAGTCAACAGGAAGAGGTCATAATATCAATATATATGCACCCAACTTTAGGGCACCCAATTTTGTGAAACAAAAACTTCCAGACGTGAAGAACAAATGGGCCCCAATACAATGAGAGTAGGAAACTTCAATTTTCCACTCTTATAAATAGACAGGTTATGCTAGTTACTTATTGGTCCTTGGGACAAACTGACCAATATCCACAACAGGAGGAGGGAAAGATTCATTTTAGCTCACAGTTTCAGAAGATCTCACACAGTCCATTCAATAACATATACCTGAAAGCTCTGCCCTGGGTGCCTCCCAATATCAACAAGCTGGCACAAATCCCTCCCATTCAAACCTCAAGCTTCTGCCTCTTCCAGCCAGGCCTTACCTTTCAACACAAGATTCCACAATTATCCCATTACATCCAAATACATGGTGATTGTGGGGGACACTCTAGATCTAAACCATAGCAAACTGACCAAGAATTATTAGAGTTAAAGCATACTGTGGAACAGCTGAACTTAAGTGATGTTCGCAGTGTTCCACCTAACATCGACAGAATACACGTTCTTCTCAGCAACACGAGTTATTTTTCAAAATGTGCCGTCCTATAGGTCATAAAGTACATTTAAATAAATATGCAAGTGAATTGAAATAATTCCTTGTATATTTTCAGATACAGAGGTCTAGAAGAAGTAACACTCACAGATCATTCTCCCAGGTTAGTAAATATATATGCAGCTGTAGCTGCATGGGTATTAGCAAAACCCTTTAAAGAAATGTATCGTGAACAAGGTAGCAAAAATAAAGGAAAATATAGAAACAGATAAGCTACAACAAGAGGCAAAACCACCATTTCATCTCAGCGCTGCTGTCAATGCAGGTTCAGAGATGCCATTTTGTATGAATACTCAAAATCCTCCAGAGGCAGAAATCCTGGAGATGGAATTCAGTTCCCCGCTACTACCTACTTCCATGCAGGCCTCTTCCAGGGGCATTCCTTCTAGGATGTAGGGACCCAGAGATTGAAATACTTGTGCAACAGAGTGTTTCCTCAGTTTCAGACACTGTGGAAGTCACAAGCCAGAGACAAATATGGAGGACTATAACAAGGCAAAATCAACCCAGACAGGCTTTTAAGTACACTGCACGGGGCACTAAGGTGTCTGCAACCCAAGCAGAGATTCTGGGGACTGAAGTAGAGATAAATGTGCCAGGTGCGAGGGGATGGTGAGAGACAGCCTGAATGATCCTGGCTCTGGTTTTTACAACCCCCCTGCCCCCCACCACCAAAAACACACACTTAGCACTTGGCATGTCAAACCATATAGGCCTGAGAGAAATGGAGACAATTATGAAAGCAAAGTTTCACAAGCATAGGGAATGTAGAAAACGCCGAACCTGTGCCAGCCGGGGCTGCCTCTTACCTGATCCCCAGATGCTGCTGAAATCACAGACCAAAAGGAAATGGAGGCAACTGTGTCTATCGGGAACCCAGGTACAGGTAGAGCTTCCTTTTGAGGGGGCCGAGTGATTTAATCTAGTACAACCACTGTGGAAATCAGTATGCAGGTTATGAAAAGAACTAAACACAGAAATTCCATTTGAGCCGGCTATATCAGTCTTAGGCACATTTCTAAAAGAAGTACTGAATACTGTAATGATACATGTATACCCACGTTTGTAGCAGTACAAATCACAGTAGTTAAGCTGTGGAAACTGCTTACATACCTGGCAATGGATGAATAAATACGGAATATGTGCTATGAATACAGAATAGAATTTATTCAAAGGAAAAATGAAATTATGTCATTTGCAAAAAAGAAAAAGAATGGAACTAGAAATCAATGCCTTAAGTGATATTATCAGGACTCAGAAAGTTAAATATTACATTTTGCTTAACAGAAAAAAACCTAAGAATGCATTAATTAATGAATAAAAAATTAAAATAAAGGACAGTGAACAGGAAATCAGGAGGTAGGCTTCTGGAAAAGGATAAGTGGGTGGAGAAAAAAGGAGAAAGGGGTAATATAATTACAACTGGTTAAGATGTGTTAATGCAGGTACCAACTTACCAAATTAAACCCCATCATCATGTAATATTAGCACACATTAATAAAATATAATAATAATTCAAAAATACATGTTTCCCTGTAAGTACATTTTAAAAGAAACATTAAACTTTTAAAAATAGCATATTACTTCTTAGTTGGTTGATTTCCTTATGATTTCCTCTATAACTTATCTTTCAACTTATGGGTATTTCCAAAATATTTTCTTTTAAATTTCAGTTTTGTAGTTTAAGTACCCTGTGACCAGAAAAATATATCAGTTCTTTGAAATATCCTGAGCCATTGTGAGTCAATATGTCATCAATATTTTTACTTGCCCTGTTTATTCTTTTTAAAAAATGTGTATCCTACAAGTAGAGAGCTGAGTGTGAAATGGCTAAGTTGGTTAATGCATAACTTGAATTTTTGTTTTTACTTTGTTTTTCTGTACTTGACTTTATTGAAAAATTGTGTTAAAATATTCCATTTCCCTCTTGAACTTTCCTATTTCTCATCTGTGTTTACTTCAGTAAAAGTTTTCTGAAATATATTTTGGGGTCTGTTATTCGGTATACATAAATTATTTATGGTTTCTTAGTCTATTGGTGTTACCAAAACAGAAATAATATATCCAAGCCATTAATTTAAAATATATAGATTCTAGAGCCTGAAATTCTGAGGCCAAGACACCAGCATTTTCAGTGTGGGGTGAAGTCGTAGTCTCAAAAATGGCACATTCCCTGGAAGGAACATTATGTCATGAAAGAAAAGACAGGAGCCTACGCTGGCTTCTTCTACCCTTTTCATGGAGCCTACTCAAAGGGTAGATTCCTCCTGCCTTAATCATTTCCCAAAAGGTCCCACCTTTCAGTACTACTGTAATTGGACTTAGGCTACAACACATGAATTTTTGTGAGCATATCAAATAGATGGTTGCCTTGGAACCAGTTGTTTATCACACGGGCAAAAGCCGAGCCTCTCCACTCTCAGTCCTCCACCCAAGTTCTTTGCTCATTCATGGTTGAAAATAGATCCATATTTCTAGGAATATTTTCATTGAAAAGTAGTCAACTCTTCACTTGTTCCAAGAAATCCCAAAGAATTTCCATTACTAACTTAGAAAATACTAAAAAAGCGTGTTTTTTTATACAAAGACTTGTTTCTCCCTACTGTCACCAAGCACAATAATGACTATCTACCCAGCTTTGAGAAAAAGTCAGAGGACCAGAAAGATCTCCTTGAAAATGGGGTAGACACTACACCTTAAATGGCCACAGAAGACAGAAGAGAAAGTTCAATGATGAGTTAAATATAATCTATTCCCTATTATTGGACTCTCTAACTCCAGAACAATGTGTTCCAAAAAAATGAGCGAATTGATAAGATTTTAGATATCTTAAAGGCAAATTACCACGACCATCTGCTTTGAAATCTGTGTGAACACGAGAAGCATGATTTGAGATAATGTATTCCAGGTTCCAAATTCTTTCCATGAAGAAAGGCCACTTCTACAGCTTACTTCCTTCCATATATGGAATTTGGCCTTGGCATTTGGTAAGGAGCCCTGGGCAGCTTTCAGGGAGAAAAAGCATCTAGTTAAGATGATTTTTGCAGAAGTCTGTTCATTAGCAATCAGCATCACTCCAATCCTTATTTATGTCTGTCTTCTGAGTGGCTGGAGCAGAATTCCAACCTAATACCATTTCTGCTTTCAAAAGACTCCATCTCCTAGCCTTCATTTAGCACGAGGATAGAGAAACGCAGATAAATGTCTTATCAGGCGAAAAGCAATTTCACGTTCTTGCAGTTCTTTTCTCTGTCTATTCAAATGCTAGATGCCCTTTCATCTTCTACAAATGATTTTCTCTTAATCCGCAAGAAACTAGTTCATTCTTTCTAACAACATCGTTATATTTTGAGTGAATTATCTCAGAACAATTAAGAGCTGTTCTCATGTGACACACTTATCTTTGGCTGTTTGTTTCAAAATTTGATTCAGCTGTGCCCTCCACTATTTTCTCATTTTGTTGAACGCTTCTGTCAGCTTGGAGGAAAGAAAATACCACAGCAGGAGGCAGGGCAGAAGTCAGGACAATACATTGCTGCCTTTGGAAACAGTTTTCTCCATTATAGTTGAATCAACTAATAACAATGCATTATTTTGTTAAAAGATATTGTTACTATCAACACGGCAAAGCACTCTAATAATCTATTACTATTATACTTTCATATGTACAGAAAGAACTTTTCATAAAATCTTCCTTCTTATTATTTTTACTGTGGATCAAGTCCAGATCTGTCCTGGGTGACATTTTTATACTTAGCTTTAGAAATTTTGTGTCTTGTCAGAGGTTTACTACAAACAAAAGGGAGAAACTTTAGGACCACAGTCCAAGACTACAACCTCACTCAATTAATTGAGGCTGTTGTGATTTTTTTGATAATATAAAGTAATTTCTCTAACTTGTAATCTTTACATCTACAGAGCAAAGACTTGTGAAATTCATTAGTGATAAAATTAATATGACTCTCAAGACTTCACACAAGAAGACACTCTTAAAGAAGAAAGCATCATTACTACTACTAATATTGAGCTGGAGCTGGATTTATATTTTTACCCCAGAATGTTTTATCTCAGTAATAAATAAATATATTAAAGAAATATAAAATAAACCTTCAGCTAATACTGAATGCTTGTTGTTTCAGAGGCTGAATACCCTGTGATGACAGAACCATTTCTTGTTTTGTATTTTTTTAAGGAAAAGCCTTGAGCCACAGAGCTGTATATAGACTATTTTCTAAAATCCTTTGAGAAATTTTTTTGTGCACTCAGATGTCCTCTGATGCTTATGACATGGTGGCATGAATCACTGCTGATTTCATTCCTGACACTTTTAGTTATATGCAATACAAAAAAACATTAAAAAGCAGATGTGAAGTCAGTGCTAAAAGTCATATTTTTACTTGATTCATCAGAATCTTAATCTGCCTTTGTTGTCACATCTATGCTCACTATAGGAAAATATACTCTGAGTAAAACTATATGTTAATTCATTTTCATGTATTTAGTAAGTACTTCTATGGGATCAGCTACTGACAATGACAAATACAATGTGGCCTCCAAGCTTAAGCAAACTCCGAACCTGCTCAAGGACACACACACATTAGGAGAATTAGATTTCTAGTCCAGGTGACACAGTAGAGATTAGTTTCTGTCAGCTCTCCCTAGTTGAACATAACTATAAACCCTAGAAATAATATGAGACAAATGAACAAGAACTCTGAAAATAGGGAAAAAGAATGTGAACTACTTGGTTAATGATCACAGGACTGGAAGAAAGACAGTTGCAAGGAGTCCTAGAATTCTCACTCAATAGGAAAAGAAAACGCAGGTCCAGCATGCCAAAATTTTAGCAATAAAAGGCAGCCCAAGTAGGTATCTTCTTCCCTTGAATCAAACAGGAGTTCTGTTGGCTATACCAAGAAACACACATAAGGGGGGAGATCTCTACACCCACACTGAAAATAAACAACCTAGGAAAATGAGCACTTGCATTAGGCCTGATAATTCTGCTCTCAAGTTCTGTTAAGACACTGACTTGTCAGGCAACATCAACAAAGAGCTCCAACAAGAAGCTTAGCTGGGAAATAGGCAGGTGTAGCCCAGCAAATCTAGCTACCCTAAGAATCTCTGTCCCATAGAAAGAGAGAGAGGCATCCCTCTCCACCTGGAAACTCCAGGCAGCCCAGTTTGAGGATACACCTTCTTCCTCTGAGGACCAACCGCCAGGTTCAGTGAGATCTTCAGTGGCCCTCAAATAAATCAATAAGATAAAATCAGAGTGGTAAAATCTCTGAAGATTGCATTATTTTAAAACAAGCAAATAAAAATAGAAAGTAATGAGTAATGCTGAGAATGTGAATGATTAAAACCGTTGCCTATTGCTAACAGGAATGTAAAATGGTGTAGTCACAGTGAAAAACGGTTCAATGGTTCCTCAAAATGTAAACATGGAATTAGCATGTGATTCAGCAATTCCCCTCTTAGAAATATACCCACAAGGATTAATTCACGTGCCAAAACAAACTTACACACAAATATCCATAGCAGGACTTCTCACAGCAGCCAGTCCAGGAGGCAACCCATTCTCAACTATTCATTGAATAATAGGTGGATAAACAGAATGTATCACAGATATACTGATTCAATGCAATTTTTGTAAAAATACCAGCAACTTTCTTCACAGAACTTGAAAAAACAATCCTTAAATTTATACAGAACTAAAAGAGATCCAAGAATAGCCAAAACACTTTCAAGTGATAAGACAAAAGCAGGTGGTATTCTGATTCCAGACATCAAGTTATATTACAAAGTAACAGTGATTTTTTAAAAGATGCATAATACTAGCTAAAAAAAAACATACAGGTTGATCAATAAAGCAGAACTGAGGATGGAGGGACTACCTCATGTAACTTTAGCTACCTGATTTTTGACAAAGGGGCCAAAAATATATACACGGGATAAAGGCTAGCCTCTTCAACAAATGATGCTGGGATAATTGGTTATCTACACACAAAAGAGTGAATCTAGACATACACCTATCACCATGTAGCAAAATGAAATCAACATCAAAAACCTACACATTAAGACAAAAACACTGAACCTACCGGAGGGCAAATTGGGCAAAAATCTAGAAGATGTAGTGTGGGCAGAGACTTTCTTAATAGAGCACCTGATGCAAAACAAATAGCCCCAGAATTAACAAATGAAATTTCATTAAATTAGAAAGTTTCTGCATGGCAAAGGAAACTGTCGACAGAGTTAAGAGAGAGCCAACAGAATGGGAAATAAATTCCACTTACACCTCAGACAGGAAGCTAATAACAAGAATATACAAAAATGGACCCCTCAAAATCAAACACTCAATTAAATAAAAAGAGAGTTGAAATGGATAGACAGTTCTCAGATGATGAAGTTCAAATGGCCAGCAAATACACGAATAGCTGTTCATCAACATGCTTAGCAATTAGAGAAATGCAAATCAAAACATTACTAAGACATCATCTTTCCCAGTGAGAGTGGCATATATCAAGAACTCAAAGAGCATTTGATGCTGTCATGAAAGAAGCAGCTTTCTACATTGCTTGTGGGACTGTGAGCTGGTACAACCACTAACTAAGGAGGGCACAGTAAAGAATCCTCCAAAGGAATCCATTTGATCCAGTGATATCTCTTCTGGGTATCATTCCAAAAGAGCTAAGAAAGTATAACAAAGACACGTGTGTAGCCACATTTATAGAAGCATAACTAACAATGGATAAATTGTGGAAGATGCCAAAATATCCAACAGCAAACTAATGAATATAAAAATAGTGACATATGTACCCAAAGAGTACTAATCTTCCATAAAAATTTGAGGCTTTTGTAGGTAAATGGTCACAACTTGAGACCATTATACTTAGTGAATTGAGTCAAACGCAGAAGGTTAAATATCACATGGTTTCTCTAAGATGAGAAACCAAGCTACTTTAATGCAATCAAATGGCTTGATACTGGGAGTTAGGTTAGCAGGAAGGGGAGGTGCAGAAATGCCAAAAATGGGGAGGGGAAGGGAGTACAAAGTGAAGTGAAATATGTATGTGCATTAAGTACTCAATGTGACCATTATGTATTATATATATATATATATATATATATATATATATATATATATGTAGAATAATGAGAAAGAAATTTTGAAAATTGGCACTACTTGGATGAAAAATATTATCAAACTAAACTAATGGTGTGGAACTCCCAGTTGAAGTATTCAGTGTTTACCTTGTTCTTCTTCCTGGTGAGGTTGGAGGCTGACCTCTACTTTTTCGACTCAAATAAATGAAATTGATTTCAATCTTGGAAATAAAGCGCTCTTAGAGAAAAAAACCAATGATTCAAAAAAAATTTAAATTTTTCTTTCTTCTTTTGTATTTTTTATTCCATTCATTTCCTCTCTTCTCCTCTCCTTTTGCTTTCTTTCTTTCTTTCTTCTTTCTTTCTTTCTTTTTTTCTTCCTTTTTTGGAGGGATGAGGATTTGTTATCCTCACACTTTCCAAAGGTCTGACCAAGTGCAATGATCATAAGCCACCCTCCTAATTAGTTACACCTGTAATTACACTATTTTGAGCCTAAATTCCATGTACACTGACTACCTCACCCAGGCAGCATTTTCCACTTCTATCTCATCAGAAATCTACAGAGGAAATGATAATGTTGCAAAATCTATTTTCTTGCTAAAACCAGAAGGAGGTGCAGAAAGCAAAGACTAAGAGGAAAGTCTGGTGCACACGACTCCAGAATAAATGTGGCTGTTCAGTGCCAGCCCTCTGCCCCTCGTGGGGCTGTCCCGAGCCAGCACCCTGCCACTCCCAGTAGGAGCGTTTCCATTCTTCACTGACCCAACCAGATCCTCTGTTTATGCCCAAAACATCCTTGCTGCAATGTATGCATGAAGATTTCAGTATATCTGTCAGAACGAATTATAAGTATCAAAATTAACTCCGAAAGAAATTTGTCACATTAGTGAGCATGGATATTTCCATTTCTGAATCCACCATTTACTGAAAAGACACATGATGTCCTACAACAAACAAGTTATTCCTGAATAACTGTCCCAGTCTAAAGTGATAGAGGTAAGAAGGGTCGTCATTTTAGAGAAAAACAAATCTATTTTAAAAATGCTTGGCTAGAGTCTTAAAAGGATGCAAGCCACACAAAAGCAGGTGAGATGATGCAGCCTCCATGTCATTCCCCTTCCTAAACCGTTGTCGATGTACAGACTTTACTGCATCAATGGTTTCACACCTATTTTTCCAGTAAAAATGTGCAGTCGTTTTATAGGCATAATATTTTCGAGGCAGGGTCTCTCTCTGAAGTCCAGTATAACTCTTCTACTTATACAAAGAGTTCTGTTTCATATTTCTCTTTTCTTATTAACCAATATGTTGGTCCACTTTCCCTTTAAGCATTTACCGTCTTCTACAGACAGTCTCAAAGTAGCACAGGATGTAGCTATTATAAACACGTTACTCTCTGACTATCTGGGTTGTTGATATTTTGGGCACCTTTGAGCAACTTTGCACATATATCTCTATCCACCAGTGAGAGTAAAGCTTAAATTCCGTGAATGGAAAGTGGGATTTCTGTCACACAAGAAATTGTATTTCAAATGGCCTTTCTACACAATCTAAAAGCATTTGTTTCTTTTAGCCATGTCTGGCTTTTACAAAATATTTTTACATTTTGTCGTGACAGGAAAATGATATCACATTGCCATTTACCTTCACATCTTTCGTGATTTTAGCATCTTACTTGGTTAGCTCATTTGTATTTCTTCTGTGAATGTTGCTGTAGATATCCACTCTTCTCTTGGAAGACTTCTTTGTATATTAAGGAACTGTGACATTTGTCTGACATATATTTTCTTTTTTAAAAACTGTTTTACAATTGTCATTTTCTTTTGACATTGTGATTTTTCTTTTTTTTAATCAAAAGCTATAATTCTCTATGTGGTCCAGTTTATGACTTTTCCTTCTTGACATATAGGTTAGAAAAGTCTTTTCTACTACAAAGCTTTAAAAATAAAGTGTACACTGCACTATTGTTAACTAAAATCACAGTTATGTGCAACAGAGCACTAGAACGTAATCCTCCTGCCTATTGAAAATAAAAAAAAAAACAATTTCTTCTGGTGGTTATAGAAAATTTTTGTATTTATCGACTTATTTTTTTATCAAAGTAAAACACTAAGTACAGAGCCAGCTTGACTTTTTTACCAAAAGAACTAGCCAAATTGGTCAATGGAAATTTTTGAATAGTCTAATAGTTTCTCAAAAAATGTAAATATAAAATACTTGATCATACTTATGCAGATATTTGTGACTTTACTTTTCTTGGTCAATTTATTCACTCTTATCAACTATTTTATTGTAGTTTTATAAATTTTTAAACCAGTAAAAATTATTCATTGTTAATTATTTCTTTGTATTTGAAGATCCCAAAAGATAATCCTATATTTATTTTTCTCCTTTTTTCAGCTATGTTGAAAAACCTTTGATATCTTAATTGAGATATAAATAAATTTGTTGCTTAATCTGGGGAAAGTTTGCAATAAGAATTCTGTGTTCTCTTCCGAAACAAGGCATGATTTTCTCTTTATTCAAGGGCTACGCTTCCATTAATGAAGTATTCATGTACTGTCTAAACATCTTCGATAGATTTTACTTTTAACAATTTTAATCTTTGTCGTTTGGCTGGTGATAGCTTCATTTCAATGTCATCATAAAATAAAAATGGAGAATGTAGGATCTGCAAACAGAAGCAGTTCAACGCCAATTAGGAACTTGCAACCATGTAAAATATGACATCATCAAGTAAGTAAAAATGTGCAAAAAGTAACTTTGGAGCTCAGAGGAGACAGGGATCAACTCTGTGAGATCAGTTTCCTCATAGAATGGAACACCCAGTCCGTCAGGGTGTGTGTGCTTACCTATGCGCCAGTCACGAGTACTGGCATATCTGTGCACTAGTCTTGGGCTTCAGACCCATCGGTTGGATGATTTTCGTGACCTCTGGCTCAGGGACGAGGTTCCAGAAAATTGTACAGATAATAAATTATCTTTTAGGATGTTATAACTTCCCGTAGCTTCCACTGTCCCCTATTGGCCCTGCCTATTGGGGCTGTGCTCTGCTCGCTTGACCCATTCCTTTATACAGCAGTTTAAACACATATGTCTGTCTACAGTGAAACTGAAAGAAATAAACGTGGTTTTTTAAAGGAATGAGTGAATTATCTCTTGGGCAATAAAAAAATGAAAAGGCTTTGCAACTACAGAAAGTGTGAGTATAAAGCCGGGGTGATGAAAGAAAGGAGAGGGCACCTCAGATGAGATGCTCCTGTGGGAACTCAGGTGGCTAAAGACTGAGTCTCTGCTAAAGGTTGAAATTCAGTTCTTAGTGAAATAATCTGGGCCACAGATGGGTAGTAAACGGTCTCCCAGGTAAAGTAAGGCATTTGAAATAGGTTAAATGCATTTTTTTTTATTACAAGTTGACTGTAAGTGTGAAAAGGTTTATCTAAAACAGGGAAAGACACAGGCGGGGAGGACCTGTAGGAGAAGGAAGGTCAAGTTGAGGCACAGAGAATCTGAGCTTCTGATATTATGTCCCAGTGGTAGCACAGCTTCTAACATAAAATTCTTATTAATTTTTGAATAGATTAATAAAAATAAATGAAAAAGCAAGGCACTTCTATGAGTTCATAATTTAGAGCAGCATATCTCAAGGTTTAAAGTACCCATCCTTCTCAATCACAAGATTTCCTGAAGGTGTACTATCTTGCCTTATGAGTCTGGTAACATTAAGGGATCAGAATCTGGAAGATACCTCTGCTCTGAGACCCAGCTACAAGTAAATGAATTATTGTTTCCAAAGCACTTGAGTGACTGCATTGCACAAATTAAATGCCGTATCACTGGTACAACTGTTTGTTAAGCAAATAATGAAGGCTTGGATGCAAAACCAAAATATAAATTGTACAGAAGTGAATGTGTAAGTCAGATTTCAGTTCCTTCTTTTAAAAAATATTTGTTTTTCTGTAATTCTCCCCTGCATTTGTTCCTCTTTTCTAAGTTGCCAGGACGTGTGCTAACCAAGATTTTTAAAAATATACTTAAGTTAAATATGAACAATGTCTTCCAAAGTTCCATGTGTTAAAATCATAGTCCCCTGAGTATTAATGATTAGGAGATGCTATGGAGTTGGGGGTTCCTAGTGAAGGATCCTTGGTTCGTTGGGGCATGCTCTCAAAGAGGACTGTGGGACCTGGGTTACATTCTGAATCTCTCTTCCACCCCCGACTCATAATCAATTCAGCTCTACCATATACATTTGCCAAGGCAAGCCACCCTTGCCAGAGTCCCAAAACAATTGAACAACGTGATTTTGTGTTGAAAACCAAATCACGAACCAAAGTGAAAATATTCTCATTATAAGCTAATTGCTTAGGTATTTTGTTATAGTAACATAAAGATAACACATCTCACAGAAAAGGCTACATTTCCTGCAAGAGCGTGTTCAAAAATAGAGGAAGAAAAGAGTTTTTGTCATTTGATACAAGGTGAGAAATTCAGTGCAGCTGGACCACTGTGATGCAGCCTGAGAATGGCTAGAGATGGGCAGGGGGCCCTGGCTCAGCCGCTGTGGACCGTTTTTAGATGTTCATTACTGATTTCACATCATTGCTTGCTATTGATCTGTCTAAGGGTTTGTTTTTGTTTGTTTTTTTATGATTTAATCTCAGTAAGATAAATGTGTCCAGGAATTTGGCCATTCTATCAGATTTGTTGGAATCTAATTATTTATTATACTCTCTAATGATTATTTGTGTTTCTGTGGTTCTCACAGGGATGTCTCTGGTCTTATTAGAAACTTCCTTTATTTTTCTTAGCTTAACATATTTTTCTTTTTTGCTTGTCTTTTCGTAGAACCATTTTTTTTGCTATTGTTGTTTCACTGATCTTTTCTATTTTCCAGTTCTGCTCCGATCCTTATTATCTCCTTATTTCCACTAATTTTGGATTTGGTTTGTTCTTGTTTTCTGCTTGAGATGTGGTGATAGGTTAAGACCTTACTACTTTTTTGATGTGTTGATTGTTACTAACTTCCTTCTTAGTACTGACTTTGCTCTATTTTACAGATTTTGTTAGGCTGACTCTCTGTTTAACAATTTTTTCTTGATTTATTCCTTAAACCATCTGGTGTTCAAAAGCAAGTTGATTCAATTTCTTTTTGTTTCCCTATTTTATTGATATGTATATATGCATTTGGATAGTTTCCAAAGTTACTATTGGTTTCTTCTTTTATTGCATTGTGGTCAGAACATGTACTTGATATAATTTAAAAATATTAAACATGCTGAGACTTTTTTATGACCTAGCATATATTCTATCCTACAGGCTTTCTTTTGTTCTGATGACAAGAATATGTATACGAGTGTGGCTGTGTGGGACATTCTGTAGATGTCCACTAGGTTCACTTGGTCTAAAGTGTAATTTATCTCTCCTGTTTGTTGGTTGATTTGTTTTTCTTCTGGATTTCTGTCCCTTGCTGAGAGTGGGTATAAAAATAACCAACTGTTATCTTCTGGTCATCTATCTTTACATTTAAACCTATTCATGCTATTTAAACCTATGCTAGATGGAGAGAGATTTCATCACAACAGTTCTTGACTCCAGCTGTGTGATACTTAAAAAGATGAACTAAGGACCTCATTGCAGATTTAGATGTTTCCCAGGCTACACTCACCATTAGCTAATCCCAAACAATAGTAATTTCTAACTTGATTGTCCCTTTCGATCTCCTGAAGAAAATTAAGAGACTAACCTGGCATTGCATTGAAATGGTATCCGAAGTGCAAAGATTGTGCACCTCTTGTCTACACAAAAAGCACCTGGTGGGAATTCACCGGTATTTCAGCCACCCCTCTATTTCACATGAATTATTGATAACAAGCACCTTCATGGTAGCAAAAACATCATATTTTCTGGAGTTCTTCCACCTCTATGGTTTCCATCCATGTAAACTTCACACCCCACACCACTACTGAGATGTTAAGTTTTCTTCCCAACAAAGTCTTCCTTGAATCCCATGCTCAACCATTAACAGTGATTTTTCTCTGACTCCACAGCTGGCAAAGCATTAGATAAAAGATTCATAACAATGTAGACAGAGTTTATTTTTTGTTGTCATTGTTGTTTTGAGACAGGGTCTTGCTCTGTAGCCCAGGTTGGTCCTGAACTTACTATGTAGCCCAAGCTAAACATGGACTCAAGGACAACCCTCCTGCTTCAGCCTGCTGAGTACTGGGATTACAGGTGTGCAGCATCATGCCTGAATTTATTTGCTGCTGGGGAATCAAACTCAAGGCCTTGTGCTTGCAAGGCAAGTGCTCCAACCGCTGTGCCATCCTCCAGCCCTTGTAGACAAAGTTTAAATTGTGAGATTGTTCTGAAACCAAACTCACAGGAAGAACTTTGGATTGTATTATTAAAGTCTGGCTATACCTTTTGATAAAATACCATGTTAATAAAGAAAATTAAACTTTGGAGAAAAAGAAATTACATTTATTATTTTACATAAAAGTGTTAATAATATCACTCAGCTCTTCAATTCAAATGCTCAGTTTCTCAGTAAAGTGTGTGTAACAGCAATAACACATACTATACAGGAATAACACTGTGCACAGCCATGATTTTAATGTTTTATGTGTTCTGAGTCTAAATACCTCAGTAACTACTTGAGGTGTATATTATTATGACTATTTCACAGAGAGAAAAGATTGAAGTCCAGTGAATTTAAGTGACAGAACTAAGAAGTGTAGAGATAAGATCTAAATCCTCTTAATTCTCCTTCAGATTCATGTGCTTACACCCTCGAAGTACACTCCAAAATGTAATTAAACAAATTACTTAATTCCTTCTGTTACTTATTTGAGCTTTCTGGTATAGGCTTTTCATTTTCCTACTGTATCACAGTTAAAGTCAAAAGTAAGAATGTTTAGAAATCAGTCTAACGTTGCTCATCGCAGAGAACACGGGCCCAAAGACTTGAAGTGACTATCGATTGTTGCTAAATTACAAGTGATATCAAAATCTACGTGGCATCACAAATCAATAGACTACAAAAATCAAACTTTCTAACCTGAAATGCACTCTTGTCATTCTTCGTCGGATTCAAAAGCCTCCAGTGCAAAGGCAGACTGTGCAGATGAGGAATTAAACAAAGCGGAGAAATTACCAGTCAGAAAGAGTCCTGCTTGTTTTGCCGCGTCAGCAAGTGGGACAGTCTTGTCTCAGAGGCTGGGTGCTGCAAAACACCCACGCTCCTCGGAAGCAACGGCCCAGGCCGACAGCGAAAACTTCTTAATTGTATTTTCCTTTATTTCTTGCATTTGAAAAGACTATGTAAAGACCATCCCAAATTGAAACGCAGATTTAAATGAGCACAAAACAGCTTGCATCTCATCTTGGAGAAAATATTCATATTGAACATCTCCTCTTATTTTCTTATACTTAACAAGACCAGAGGTTTTTCTTTTGTTTTGTTTTGTTTTGTCTTTTAAGAAAACATCATATCCTTTGCTGTCTCCAAAATCTGTTTCCCAGACATGTTTTCTTTCAAAAATACTATGATTTTCAAAGTGATTTGCTGTGGTTTGAATGTTGTTGAGGCTCCCCCAAAAATCATTTGTTAAAACTTAACCCCAAAGGGGTAACGGGAAGTAGGACATTTTGGGAAGCGAATAGGCCTTAACAGAGGAGCCCATGCCAATGAGATTAATGTCTTTACAGAGAAGTTCCCAGTTCCTGCTTTGCCTCTCCCACTCTGTGAGGACACCAAGAGAAGGTACTATCCGTGAAAACAGTCACTGCTCACCAGATGCTGAATCTATGCTGCGGTGAATTTGGAATTTTCAGCCCTCAGAACTTAAAAGTTCTGTTTTTTATAAGCTATTCTGTTTATGATACTTTGTTATAGCAGCCAAACGGATGAAGATGTGGTTTACACGAAGAGTACTGGATATAAATTCAAATCCCAATAAACCATGCTTACCACAATTAGTTGTTTCTTATTTTAGATAATATTTTGAGTTTCTGTATCTTCACAAAAAAATAAATATGCAGCACTCACTTTATAAAGGAGTTATGACAACATGTGCGAAAGGGTTTGCACAGTAATAAACACAGGATCGAGGCTTAACGATAGTGTCTACATCTCAAGCTCAGTCCTTTACACACCATTTCACAGGTTCTGATAAACTACTTTATCATTCAATAAACACTTATTCAGTGCCCCCATACCTCATGGGACATTAGGGTATTGTAGAGGATTCTCCAGTTGAAATTGCTAGATCCTGGGGGATTTAAGTGCCACATTTATACTAGACAGCAATAAAGAAAAATTTCTGGTTTAAGTGTTCTCTTTAGTTTAAAATGCTTTAGTTTGAGTCAGAGGGACTCAAGATCACCACTGGAGGATGAAGACAGGACTCTGGAAGAGTGACCTTCCTATTCTGAAAGTTTTATGCTTTGAGGTCATTGATTCTTGACTGTAAATGTACTATTAGAGTGATAGCCTCTTATAGAAGAGATCTTATCCCTAAAAGGAACCTATGTAAATGCATGAAACCTCCTCAAACCACGTAGGGCAGCTCTTTTAGGGCACCTGGCCCACATGGCTCGGGGCTGGGCTGAGACGTGCCTGGTCACTGAGCACAACACGCAGAATGAGTTCCTTTTAGAACATGTGGGATACAAAGCTGCTAAGAAGATGCTATGTTCCTTGCAATATGGGGAAAATGGCTCTTGGATTCTGGGCTATTCTCACTCAGTTGTATTACCATTGCACTGAGCCGTAGTGCAGAGATGGTGGGAGACACATAGAGTGTACCAAAATAAAACACATATAAAATGAACAGTTATTCATTTCCAACTCGTTGCTGGTGTAGTATGGCTTGGAGATTGCATTTTACATTTTAGCCCCCAGAACACAAGATCAATAAAAAGCTTTTCATTGAGCATCTCTTATTAGAAACTTTGCTGTTCAGGCTCAGTAATCTCAGCTGCCATGAGAATGAAGGTCAAGTCTTCATAAGTTTCATTCTAGAAAAAAGATAATTTTGTCAAACACAGGAGGAACTATTTTCTGAGATCTACTATTTCTCAGGGAATATCTATTTAGCATTCAGTGTGTGCATGTGTGCATCACAAGGTAACTACCAATGGCTTGCGTGTGGCCCAGATGACCATGAAACACAGTTGGGACCAGAATGAGAGTAAAGCAAAGAAGAGGCATTCTACAGTTTCTGGACCAGTTGTTTGGAATAGTAGTTTCCACCTTTTAGGCGTCTCAAATGAAATCAGTATACGTAGATACCTAGATACTTGATAGAGTGAATCTAATTAGTTAACTAGCAAATGCCATAAATGACCCTAGATAACTTCTATTACTAAGGGTTTCATGCACTACCTAATGTAATTTAACCTGCAACCATCACATGTTCATATTATAGAAAGGCAAACTTAGGCACAACATGAAAGGGTGACTCTGTGTGTTTTGTGGAGGTTGATGCTAGGTGAGTGTACCATGTCTTGTAAGTGGTTGGAGTACCTACGTCAAATGCAAATCACGTTACCATCGAGAAAAGGTTCCTAACGCATACAGTTCTACAGTTCAGTGCTGTTTGCCATTTTCGTGTTAAATCCAAATAGCATAATCTTAAATGTAGCAAATAAAAATTTAGGTCATGAAGACTCTACTTAATGTGTGGCCCATAATCCCTCTGTATCTGTAGGTAAATAGAGGACCAACCTTCATACTGATTTTCCCAGCAATCATACCGAATCCCAAACAAGACACTTACCAGTCCACAGAGTCCTGTATAGCTCCTTGAATGAATGGATAAGAAAATAATAAAATATTTTTAATACTAAGGTCCATTGAAGATAATTTCAATACTGCCTTGCTTAATAAATTAGTGATTATTTGTAAGACTTCTCGGTGTGGCACAATATCAAAGATACTGTATCATAATTTTAGTCACAATTATCTCACATTTAGAAGTTTACACATAACTTACTTGTAATTGATCGTCTCTACTGGTAACTTGGCACACAGTAGTAGTTCCATATCACATGCTAGATTTGTTTCAACTTATATTTACAAGGTTCACTTTTATTTCCACCACTATTCACACCTCTATTATTCTTGAATTATTGAACTATCACTTCCAATTCCCAGAGGATTTATTAGTCATAATGATTTTTTTCAGAGTTCTCTCTTCCAGAATGTGTCTTTTTTTATTAAACTAGTGAGAAAAATAAAGCACAATATCATCAACAGGCTACATCCCATGGAAGTGCATCCTAGGTGTGACGTGGTCTACATGGTCCACATTTGTTCATTGTGTGAGAATAGCCTGAGATGCTCACACAGAGTGAAACTGCCTGATGAGGTATTGCTCAGATCGCGACCTCACTCTCAAGCGAGGCATGACTGTACACTCAAGGTTTCTAGCCTGGCAGTGGCTTGGTTGAATTCTGCTTGAATTTACAGGAAAATGGTCGACAGATGATAGATAGATAGATAGATAGATAGATAGATAGATAGATAGATAGATAGACAGACAGATAGAGGTGTAGATAGATGATTGATTATACTCTGTCTGTTGAGAACATACCTTGTCATGTGATCTAAGTCATTACATTTCACCTTTCTTAACCATTACTGTGTTATTCAGGATCCTACCTGGCAGAAGATCTGGGTTCAAGTTCTGCCCTCTCAGTTGTTATTGTGACCTCATTCTACTTAAGTGAACCCTTTGGCTTCTAGCTTCCTCATTTGTAGAAGCAAACTAACAATCATTCTTCCTATCTCCATGAATTGTTTTAAGAAGAAAATTAAAGTCAACAATGTAGTAGTAGAGAGTTAAAACAGCATTTTTTATTGTTGCAGACTTGTAAGTTTCAGACTCATAGCTTATATTTTTCTAAGGCTGTAATTTCTGGCTTAAAAATAAAATTTTAAGTTTGAGAAGGTGTCTTAAGATTTATCCTGAAGTTTTAGTTATTTGCAATGCAATTGAACAAGAGTGATTTATACTGTGTTTCTTAACTTTTTATTAAAAATTCACTTATAATGGATGCTAATTCTTTGGTTTTATTAAAAAGTTACATTATTAATCTGGTTTATTCCTCCAACTATGAGGGGAAACGAGATTAAATGTCACTCTTACATTTAGGAATAAATTTTGCTATTTTTTAAAAGCTAGAGCGTTAAAATATGAATCCTCTCCAAAGTTCATTTTATCCTCTAAATTAACTTCAGTGTGTTTGTTGAAGAATGTTATTCTCTTATGTAGGAGTCAAGAGGAACACGATCCCTTTATTGAAAAATAAAGAACAGATGTGTGCTTTAGATAAGTTCACATCAAAACATGAAGGTCATTGGCAGGTGACTCATCACTTTCACCACATTGTGAAGGGATATGATTAAATTCCTTATGGAAAATTTGATCCTTGATGCAATGACATTAAAAAAGCCATTGTTTTTATTTATTTTGCTGGATAAGCATAAAAGTTTCTGGCAAAAGCCTACAGATTTTTTTCTATGAGTTGTTAAGAATTCTCTGGGAATCCAGATGATAGATTTCAGAAAATGTGCTAATCCAAGTATGTTGACACACAGAGCAGACCCAAATTAGCTAAGAACAGGAACTTCTTAAATAAACGGTCCTGTTAATTTATTTGAATTTTCATTATTCATGAGAAGACTGTGGGTCACTGGGCATAGTGTTGTGCTTTAGTTATATTGTCTCTAGAAATTATGACCCTTTATTTTAGTTCCTTGGAATAGAAGCAGAAAACCCAGCCTTGAAAAAGAAAGTGAAACCATATATTCTTGAAAACATTTGAAATTTATTTTATTATTTTGTGAAGGCTTTTGCCATAAATATCTATTATTATCTTCTTTTAAATTTTTGGATGTTAGGGCAAGTCTTAAACTTGAAGGCTTACATCTCTCCCAGCCTTCAGAGGGCCCCATTTTTTGTGCTTTCCCAAGTACAACCAAGGTCAAATCTTTTCTGACTCTACCACATTGCTTTCTGTAGCTGTTAAAAAAAAAAAAAAAAAAAAAAAACAGTACAGGCATTAAGTTCTTAGATCTAGTCTCCAGAAATACCTGTTTTATCAGTTCTTTTAGTTGCCTCACACAGTAGAATTAAAGTAGCAAAAACTACATTTTTAGATTCATGTACTCATCCACTTCTCTTTAACATATGTATTTAGCAATGAATTGATTGACTTGTAACATAATCATCAACTATGTAATGATAGTTCTGTTTGGTACGTGAGAAATGGAGCTACTGTTGTTTCAAAGACTTGTTTGTGGACCATGAGGGTTCTCAGATCACGGTGGAGAAAAGAAATGTGCATGAACTATTACAAACAGGGGCTAAGAAATTATATATATATATATATATATATATATATATATATATATATATATGTATATGTATTCCTAAGCATGAAATGAATACTATGAAGGGAATGTAGACTTCTGTCATATTTGGTTACCATTATATTTCAGCACCTGGAAATAAGAAGGTGGCATTTGGTGAGTAGGTGATAAGTAAATGGAAGGAAGAAGAAAAGATGAATGCGTGGAGGAAAGAATGGATAGGTGGATATGCAGATGAATCAAGAACGATTTTCCAGAAAAATCAATATATTAATAAATTAAAAACTCCAATGGTTTTCAAGAAAGAGGGAATTCCAACTGGTTAGAATAGTGCAGAGAAATTCAACAGTTCAGTCATGTAGGCTTGTATGATAGAGAAAAGTTTTTGTGATATAACAACAGACTAATATTTGGAAGGTTAAAAGAAACTACAACCTGCAAAGCTTTTTATGGTTATTTGAGCAATTTGGTTTTAGTAGGTAATTTACATGTACTGGAATGTTAAGTAGAAAGAAGACACGATCTGAATTGTCAGTTGAGAGACAAACAGGACTCCTGGAGAGTGGTAGGATTGGTGGTGGCACAGGGATGGTTGGAACCACGGACTGAGGGACACAGACAGATGAGAAATACACTTCCTCATTTTAGAATTCCTTGAGGATTCCGCCAGCCACGAGAGAAAGTGTTAGTAATGACGGGGCCAATTATACTAAAGCCAGACTTCTTGGGCTTGAATTCTAGCACTGTCACCAGCAAGGTGACCCTGGACAAACTGCTTGACTTCTCTAGTCCTCGGTTTACTCATCTTAACATGGGGTTGTCAGTAACACTGCTTTTTTAATCAACATTATTAGTTATGCCAGTTAGGTTTGTGAAGTGCTTTGAAATATGGCAGTAGTGTTTGTTAAATTTATTAAGTTAAAGTCATATTTACTCATGAGTAATTTTCTAATATTATATTTAATCAAATAATGTAATGTCTTTAAAAGAAATTTACTCCAGTAAAAGACACATTGCCACTAATCCCCTTCAAAATGCTCTCGCTTGCTTTGAATTCACTTACCCTATCACTTTTGCCACTTTCTGAGGCAATTGTGCAGGTTCTTTTTCACGAGTATGTTTACTTGTGACATTGTGGCTGCCTCGATGTCCTGAGTCAATGTGAAATGTATACCTGTAGTGGTCATTTTGACTTTGGGAGAGAGCCAGGAGTTACACAGCACTAGATCCAGTGAATAAGGAGGATAAACTGTACTGTTCTAATTGACAGAAATTGTGAAAACATTTGATTAACAGGGATGATCATAAAATACAATGAACATTTAACTCAAAAATGTAGATGGTTAAAGACACATTGCTATCAATCTCCCCAAATCACTCAAAATATTCTCCTTCACTTCGAACACACTTCATCCCATTTTTCTTGGAAATGTGTCTCTGTTGTAATAAGTTTCCCTAAAACATTTAAATATTCACTGTATTTTGATCATTCTTCATACGTTTTAATGTTGCCTGTATTTCTGTAAACACTATACACATGTGGCTTTATTTTAAGAAATATTAAATTTTTTTCTCTAATTCTAGATTTTTACCTTGGATAACAGACACCTGATTCTAAAATGAGTTGTAGGATAAACCAACCAATGACATTTGCAAAAATGTGTTATGCTCGTGATCATAGTAAATTGTTTCTCCTCAGTGAGAACTAAAAGATCTAGAAAGAATGTATGAGAAAGGCTTCACAGACAATGTAGAGTTAAGCACGGGCCCAAGGAGCGGGGTATGACATAAGCTGCTTCCATCAGTTCCACCTCATGACTCCACTCAGAGAGTATTACATGTGTCCTTAGCACCTGAAGGATTGAGATGATGAGGCTCTGAACTCTACCTGAGGACCATGGAGTCAGAAGACTGGTTGCCAACCTTCCAGCAGAAGAGATAAGAAATGGAGCTGCCACCTTGAGTCTAAAGAAAGCATCAGGACAAAGGAAAAAGATTGATTCCCATGGTCAGTGAAGGAACTAGCAGTAAGAAAGGGCCACAGTGCACGTGAGACCCCTGAAGAGGGAAACTAAAGGCTCATAGAGGCTCTAGAAGTAGAGAAGATGAAAACCCAGAGGAGTGTTCCTCACATACATCAAAGTTGCCAGTAAAAGATGTCCAGAGATGAGAAGGCAGGAGTCCATCCACAGCGAAAAACTGAACTTGAAACAGCCTAACTGACATTTAGAAACGAAGATAGCTTAGGAAGGCAAGGACCCTCCTGTTACCCTAGATCCCCTTGTCCCCAGGGTTCCAAATTCAGAGTGAGGAATCCTTGGAGTTAGAGGGGTTGGGAGGAAGCCAAAGCAGGAGGGGGCCCCTATTCTCCAGTGTACCTGAGTAGAAGGTGGAATCATTGATGTCTATCTGTGACACCAGATACTTTAAGTCTTGAAATGAGATTGCTTGCCAGTTAAAGTGACCGGAAGCCTCGGTTTTCATTTTGTAGAGTCCTGTAACTGCTATTTCTCATGCATGGGCAGGGGAAAATTTAGCTCACTGAGCAAACCTAAAAGACCAGGGAGAGAAGAAAATAAACTTGCTCTGTGAATTGCATCCAACAAATTATGCCAGTTAAGGGTACTGGTTACATCTTTTTTATTTTTTTATGCTGCCCTCTGTTTTATCCATTTTCACATTTAACTCTAAACAAACCAGTTTACTATCTCAGCCATTCAGCGGTTTTATTTTCAGACCTTTTCTCATGCCTTCTCTTCCAACTGCCATGAAAGCAGTTGTCACATTCAGGACTTCAAACAAACACTCCATTATTCTAATGATGTCAATAAGTCCTTTGATAGTTGTTCTTAACATGCCATCTTGAAAAATCTCACAGTCCTTGAAATGCCAAAACTGCCCCTGAATTGTGAATGAATGTGCATATGTGCTAATACTTGTCTTCATTCTCAAAAGCTGCCTCCCCTACAGTCAAGATAAACTAGAAATATTCATATTGAGGTCTTTCCAGAATTTCGAAGAGGATGAAATGCCCTTCATTTCTCTGTGTTCTTTTCTTCCTTTCACCTTTTACCCTCTAGGAATAGAAAATGTGAACTTCAGGCATGCATTGCCCCACTAATGGACACCTCTCCCCACAAGTTCTCATTCTAAGTGTTAGGGTCACGCACTCCTTGTAAATCAATTTCCAGATGTAGTAAGTAAGGAGAGAAACATTCTTCATTGTTAGTGGCGATTTCTTAACGCTTAGAACCACACTGTGTAGTCAGTGTCTAATGCAGACAATAGAACGAATTCATGCTATTGGATGATATTACACACATGCGTACTATATTTTTAAATGTAGATATATTTTCGCATTTCTGCAAAAGTCATACAGACTGCTGAGCAACTTCTTGACTGCTGAAAGGCTGGGTGGTTTATTGAAACAAAACCTGACAAATGCCAATGGTCTCATTTTCACTGATGTGAGTTCTCTTTTCGATTTTCTATCTTATTTATTTATTTTTTGGGTTGTTATTTTGAAAATCCTATTCCCAGCTTCACCTGTTACCCTTCTCTATGATTCACCTGTTTTCAGAATTGAAACAGTCATGTTTGGTGACCTTTGGTTGTCAACCAAAATAATAGCAGTTTCCAAGGTGTTCCGATTTCCAATTTCTCCCTTTTTTCTACAGGAAATAAGGGCTATATTTCCCTCATTTAAACAGCAATAGTTATAATCTATTACATTAATCACATCTTTATGCAAATGCAAACACGTATCAATTAAAATTTCTGTGAAGAGCAGAGTCAAAATTTTTTAAGTGGTTATTTATAGATGTCCTGACGTTTCTCTACACTCCAGTCACAGAGTGCAATTGCAGCACTGAGACGGTCCCCTTCCCAGCCATGCAGAGAGGCCCTGGTGCGGAGAAAAACATCCTTCCTGTGCCAGACATCTCGCAAGGCAGGGAAAGTACAGGAAGAAGAAAACCTTCAAGGAATAGTACTGGGGCAAAATTCACTTTGAAGCATAATCAAATTATGTGTCCCAACTTAGATTGATTTTTAGAAATACTAGCATTTGTCAATTAAAAAAAAGATAATCTGAAAAGTGAAGTATCTAGTTTTCTTACCACTGGTTGTATGATGGATGTGGTAGAATTGGTCATAGAGACACAGACGAAAGAACAAAAGTAATACAATCAAGCCTTTCACACTGGTTTGTGGTTTGGTGCCCTGAAGTCCATCCACGGAGTGTGGCTGTGCTCCCATGTTTGGCTTTGCTCCAGGGGGGCTTCCTGATCAACCTGCCTCCTGGGGATGGATTCATATTTCACCTGGCTTTTGATGCAGATCTTTGTAAAAATACTGGCTCCTATTTGCTGGAACCCTAGGCTGTTGTTCTTTTTTCTATTTTTTGTTCTTTAAGGTATACATTTAAGGTATACAACATGTTATTTTAATACACCTGTGCACATACACATAGTAAAATGACCACTGCGGGCAAGCAAATTTCCCTTCTATAATTACCCATTTGTGTATCTAAAAACTACTTTCTTAAGAAATTTTCAACACAAAATACAAATTATTAACTTTAGCTCTCCTTCTGTCCATCAGATCTCTAGTCTTATTCATTCTATGTAACACAATTCTCAGAACTTCTTTTTTTCAACATGTTACTGACAAAATAGCAATATTTATTTCACAAGGTAGCTGTAGTTTTTGTATCGGTTTAGAATTCTTACCAAAACAGTGCCTAATAGCTGAAAAACAAATACAAATATTATTCCTTATTGTATTGTGTAATGTTCTTTAATGACTTTGTCACATCTCAGTAATTCATAAACTTTTTTGTGGAAATATAAAGAAATTTACCTTCTGTTTAAATACCTTTTGATTTCTATTTAAATGAATATATCCTATGTTTGTTGAGAGTCTGTGCCTAGAACTTAGGTGCAAAATTAGTATCAATACCATAATGACTTAGTTATTGTGCCTTTTGACTGTTTTCTTTGCTTGTGTTTAGATGGTCTTTCTCTGTACTTCAGGATGGCCTGACCACTCCCAGCTATTATGTGGTGCTAGGGATCCAAACCTAGGGCCTCTGCCTTCCTAGGCAAGCATTCTAATCTAGCCCCTGAGCTCTACTCCAAGCCCTGTGACTTGTGTTTTAAGACCAGATTAAGGTTGTATTCATCCTCTCAGCATTCAGGTAACTAGTAGTGATTTTCTATTTGCTATTTCTATTCGCTATTACGAAAAACATAGAACACCAAGTTCCTAAATATTTAAAATTTCTTCAGAAGTTTAAAAATAAAAGGAATAATGAAGGTACATTAATAAGCAGTTAAGAATAGCAATAAAATAGAATTTGACACAAAGTATACCAATGGGACAAGGAATAATCTTAGTCAGTAAAAGTTTATGTGGTAAAATAAATGTAAACTTAGATGCAATAAGTCACATTGCATCAAGATACATGAAAGAAAAACTGAAAAACCTAAATGGATAAATGTATAATACAAGGAAGTGAATTGAATATAACATTCTCAGTACAAAAAATCATGTAGAAAAAAGTTTAAGTTTTTATTAATTTCTAAAAACTATATATGCTTCCTGAATGTAATCATTATTATGTATTGTAATCCAATTCCACTAAAAATACCTAGAAATTGAGAGAAAAATTATAAATTTAAAATATATGCAAAGATTTAAGCATCTTGTCCTACAAACCATTAGGCCAAAGATAAAATCAAAATGATCATTTCAAAATAACCAAGAAATAAGAATATATGAGAATGTAAATTATGCCAGCAAACTCATGAGGAAAATTTTTATAATTTCTTAATTTAAAAAAGCTACAATGGCAACAAATGAAATAAGACTTTGTACTGAACCAGATAATTTTCCAAATGCCTGCCATGCCCACAGCCTCCTCTGAGGTGCCCTACAATGAACCTCACCTCCTTCTGCAGACATGGGTAAATAATTTGATCAGGGATGTCACCTTCCAAACCATGATCTACACATACTTAGGTTGTACATTAACCAGTGGAAAACAACGGAGAATACAAAGAGGACTCTTATCGATTGTATCAAGTAGTCATACTGCACCCCATAAACATATGCAGTTATTATGTATCAATAAAAAGTAGTTCTTGAAATAGAATTTTCAAAAATAGAGACTGATGAAAGCATCTTTGGATGCTTAAGCTGCCCAGGATGTAATATCTCTCTGCTATTCTAGGGCTGGCTGATGTAAAACCTGAATGGCTGAGAGACAAAAGCATCCTGAGTGTTGGTAGATGGGTGGAGAGAGATCAGAAACACAGGTTCTCCTAATGCTGACTCGCTCAGAAATAGTTGACCCTGTTTCTCATGTTGGTGTTTCTTCTAGTCACGATTTCCACAAATTACCTGTAGGCTATAAGGGACCAAAGTCCTTTCTTATCTCATTAGTGACCATTAATGTATTTCATATTCAAAAAGTGAAGTATAAAGTGTAATATCTAAGATCCTGAGTGTGTATCCCTCAAAGATCCATTGTAAGTTCTTCTGACACATAGAAGGAGGAAGACCCAGCTTAGTGCCATCTTATCATGAGAGCACTGTTACCAGTTTCTGTCATATAGCCTTCAAAATATATATTCAGAATGCAAAAGGAAGTATACCAAGTTAGTGTGCTACAATATTAATTATTTAGTTACTTTACTTTATTCTTATATTTCATTTATTCATTTACAAAATGTACCTAATGTAAACGGAGTAAAATCAACAGTTGATTTCAAAATAAATGTACAAAAAAGGAATAAGGGTAGATGTAGACGTGAGACAGAGCCGAATGGGTTAAGATGGAAGGTTTGGTGTCTGAGAGAGACAGCTGCCCAGATACAAGCCATGTGTCACGGCAATCAAGTTTCCTGAGGCGTGAAGAACAACGCGTTGAAGCTTTCACACCTGAGCTCCACTTCTGTCCAAACGTGGGGCTGGTTCGGCACGCATGGTGTGTGGGGGGAAGAGGGCTGCTCGGAATTCATCCCTAAGCTACAGCACGCACATAAAGAGAAACCTTTGTCCCCCAAAGTGACTTTTACTACATTTTCACAGAGAAAAAAAAGCACATTATCAGCCGAAAAGTTAAGATGCAAATATGACATATCACGTAGACCTATGAAGCAACGCGGAGATGCTACGGTGCAGTCGTGGCCTCATCCCTCCTCTGCGCGTGAAGCCTGAGACAGGGCTGAGCCGCTGGCTAGGCAGGTAGAAAGAACCGCCCCCTGCTGTCGGAGAGTTGTCTCATCTCTTTCTCAAGGACCTCTTTCAAGCATAGTGTACAAATAAAATTTTATCTCTGAATTTATTCGCTTCTGACTAATTCTTTTAGTAGAGGTCACAGGGACCCATGGAATTTTATAATAAAATGTACAGTAGAAAATATAGACTGTATAGTTCTGTGCTTTTGCTACTGGTGAGCTGAAAATTTATGTTTATTTCACCAAAAACAAGAAAAAAAAACTTAAAATGTGTCTTTTCAAAATGCAAACTTATTTTAGAGAGCCTATTTTTTTCTTAAATTGTTTCCCTTTCTTAATATTGAATAAAATTCCCTCTAGGTAACCTTCTCTCAGCTACAGAGGGGGCTTTGGGCAGTATCAGTGAACAACAGACTGAGGGGTTCTTGAGTCAAGGCATGAGAGTTTTATAATTTGCATCCACTTTCTAAGTCGAGCTACTGGCAAAATTGTAAGAGCATCAAATAGGCCCAACTCTAAGAGGGGAAAAGCCAGAACCCGTTTTAATGTCTCAGAAAGGTTACTTGTATTTTCATGACATTTTCTAGTTTAAATTGGAAATCAGTATTATATTAACTTGCTTCACTTTTACTGATGGCTTGAAAGGGTAACCAGGAACTAAAGGACTCATGTAACCAAACTACAGGAACTACAGGTGATGTCTTTTTTCATTGTTTGTGTCAGCTTCTCTCTGTAGGCAAATTCCCCTCTCTGAAAGAATATGAAGCTATGATGCTTGATGGACATGGTGGTTGGCAGCCATAGGCTGGCTTCATGTTCCCCTGGCAACTACTCAGCATGCACACACTGGATACTGAAAAAATAAATCACAAAGAAAGGAACTTAAATGGCTTGAATCACATGACCAACCAGTAACAATTTCCAACCCAGAGTTAGAGTCATGAAAAATATTAGAACATGTGGAATAAATGTCAGAGATTACACACACACACACACACACACACGCACGCACACACACACAGACACACACACCAGTTCTCCAATGGAAGATACTGTTAGGAAGAAAATGACCATAGAAGGATCAGTGTTAAGTCCGTAGCTAAGTGACTAATGCCTAATAGTAACATCCATTTCATGTATGAGAATGTGTGTGCTGTGCAAATAGTACAATAATATGTAAAATACCAACCACTATTTCTTCCAGCAGGATGGTCCTAGAAATTAAAAAAATTAAAACACACACACACACACACATGCGCGCGCGCGCGCTCGCGCACACACACACACACACACACACACACACACACACACACACACAAGATTTTAAAGAAGAGAAAGGTTGTTTTGCCCAGAAAGAAAGAAGGCTGCTTTTCTCCAATCCCTGTGGCTTGAGAGCAAAGCACTGAGGTGTAAAAATTTATAAAATCAAGAATCCCCAAGAGTGTATTTTGGACCTCAGGAAGAAGACTCGGTGACTCTACTCATAAATCAATAGGCCAGTGTCAGATTTGCAGTCATTCTCAAAGTCGCCAAAGTATGAAAATAACATCAGTAACAGCACATGGTTAGATTCTCATGAAATATTTGCGTGTGTACAAGTTGGTATTTTTTGTTAATTAAATACAGTTTTGAACATCATTGCCTAAGAAGTCTAGAAAGAGAATGGGTCATTACCCTCCCATTTCCATGTGGCAATATTCCCAAAGGTGCTGTGGGAGGGGAAAGATGAGGTAAAAGTAATTTTCTAAACAATGCTCTGAGGACATCGAGGCAAGGGCACACTTAGCAGAAGTGTGTTGTGCGGTGTAATGTAAAATTGGCCTATATTTTAAAGATACTTTAATAGGAAGAGAGCAATAGCCTTGGTGCATTAAAAACATATTACATGTCCTTCTACCTTCTTCGTCAATAAAAAACAAGTTCCGCCTGGTGGAAAAAATCCAATGTAAAACAGACTAACTTAAACATGAAGTTTCTTTGTAGTTTATCTGATGATAAAATTAGTAGGCACAGGTAAATACAATTCTTTACAGAGATAAGGGCTTCATGTATATGGTCACTTTATATTACACTTAAAAATGCTTTTAAATATTCTACTCTTATGTCCTTATTTTGTTGTCTTGGAGTAAATTGGCTTCTAAACACCAGACCCCATTTAAGTAAACACAATTAATATATAGATAACTTGCATGAACTAGCCTGGAGTAACTTGAAGGCTAAGGCAATTATCTGGCTAACAGGAAAAGTTCTTATCTCAACTAGCCTTTAAAAATCAGTCTTTAATTTTGCACAATTAATAGATTTTTTATTGAAAAGAAAAGGATAGTATAATGGCAAAGAAACTTGAGAATTCACATCTAAAGCAGGGATCTACGCAAAGATGGCATTTCCCAAGAGAAACATATTGGTAAAACAGCGCCCAGAAAAGATGCTATGTGGTGCCCAGCACTGCACAGCCCCCTCCAGGGAGCATCTGGGAGCAACGGTTGACATCTGAACCATTAGTAGCTGTCTGAGTGACTTTCTCATTACTGAGACAGAATACCTTCCATCCACAACGTACAGGAGGTCATAGTCCCTTTATATGCAGAAGTGGTAGAAATACAGGGCAGAGGTGGCAGCTGGAGAAAGAACAGGAGACTGGCTGTTCACTGCACAGTGGACACGAAATCAAGTGAGGGAGGAAGGGCGGAACCAGCACACACCCCTCCAGATCAAGCTCCAAGTGTCCGCCCCTCCAGCTGGGCCCCCCCTCCCAATAGTGCAGGGCGTCTGTGCGTAATCCACAACATCCATATACATGGGACTTTCGAAAGTCACTCCAGACCCAAACCACAACAGTAGCCCTTGGTGCAATAGAGCTTACTGAAGAAGTAACACAATGTGAGCCAATCTGCTGGAAGGATCAGCAAGGTTAAAGTCTGCAGTTTGTGTTCAAAATAAACGATTTCCTCTTGCTCATTGATACATGTGCATTGACCAACACACAATCTCCTACACCGGAATGTGAAAGATTCTGAATTTCTAGCTCATATTGCTTCTGGTTGCATCTTTAAAAATTAGACTTCAACTCCGTGGTTCTAATGTGTTATAGAATTTGGAATTCATGTATTTACAAAAAATGTTAAATTTTATGTCATGTGATTTTTTAAACAAAATTAAAATAAAAAATAGAAAAAGCCTAGACTTCAAATACTGCTGTCCGTCCTCTCCTTTAGTTATCGCCATGAAAGAGGAATGTGTGATGGATTGCAGGAGCTGCGTGGGACTCTGTCCCTTCAGTCATGGTTGTACTTTCCGACTGATGTCAGCAGAGGCTTCTACTCTTCTTCCTCATCCTTCTTCAGCTGCTCAGAAGTTCACCCAACAACCAAGAACACAGTTTGGCTCTTGGCAACTCCAAGAGCCCAGATGCCGAATAAGTTTTAACAGTTAGCTCATTAGTAGTGTTATCTTATTACCAACACTTTTGAAGAAGCTTATAAAAACAGAACCTACTCCAGGCAAGCTTATTAAGTCACTAAATTCAAATAGTTGCAGCAGAAGTAACTATGTAAAAATTTTTCATCAGCCTAACTATTGTGCATTTATAGTGAGATTCCAACTCCTTTTTTTATGACAAACAGGTGATTATTTCTCAACCACATGGCTCCGAGAACTCATAAGATGCTTGGCTTCTTTGAAGACATAAAATATTTTCCCCTATAGCTCAAACTTCTTCAGATCAGCAACTGAAAACAATAATGTTTTTGAGCTGTGTTTCCTCAATTACTTATTCTTTTGAGTGGATTTATGCTGCCACCTTGAATTAGTGAATTAAAATGTTTTATACTTCCTTAATACCTTCACATAAAGAATCCATACATTATGAAAAAATTGTGGCCTGACAATCTAGAGGCAGAGAAGTATGAATAAATGATTACAACCTCTAGAACAAATTGAAGTACATAGGGAATTAGAACAACAAACACATTAAACTGGAGGATCCTTTTTAATTACTAGAACAAAGACATTTTACTTTCTAACTAGAATAATAATACCCCATGTAACTGCTGATATCTGAGTGTAGCTCCTGCCCTCTGGGGTCTGGACACAGCCTGAGAACTCTTTACAGCACAGCTCCATGGACCCATGGGCAGCCCCAAGCACTGGATGAAGTTGGCTGAGTAACTGATACTTGCTTACCATCTCTACCCTGAAGTTTTCCCATGCAGAAAGAGGTATAGGGCCAGATACTTCTGCAGATACTTGGCTGTGATGAGCCATTGATTGACTAATCCCTATCCATAATGTGTATTTTGACTAATTTGAGAGATCTTAAAACAGCTCAATTGTTATAATTATCAGGTATGACATAATGATCTACTCCAATATTTCTGTGGCCAAGATCAAAATAGATTGAAAGATTCTTCTTATTTTGATTTAAAATATTTAGTTCCTTTTATGGTTTGAACTGTAGGCCATGGGAAACTTTCTAATTGTATCCCTTTCCTTCCCCTCTCCAAATGTTCCTTAAATGATAAGATCCTTTTATCATGAATTTGTTGTTCATTTAGTTGCAAGGTACATCACAGTAGATTCTGTGTTCCTTTTTCATTTTGATTTCAAATATAGCACAAAGTCATTAGTTTTATTATACTAAGCCAGTAACTGCATAATCCCATAGAAATACTACCTTAAAGTCTTGGACTAGAGGATCAAAAATTCAAGCCCAGTGTGGGCAATTTAGTGACTTAGCAAGACCTGTCTCAAAAAAGGCGGTGGGGGGCGGGGGGGTGGGGAAGGGGGGGAGGCTGAGAATATAGCTCATAGTGAAAGTTCTAGGTTCAATTCCAATGCTGCAAAAATAAATAGAGTTTTTGTGCTGCAATGTTATGATTCTGAGCATAATCTTCAAGACTGGACAATCTGGGTTTGCATGGGACTTCTGTTAGTTAAGAGCTGTGTAACCTTGGCAAGTTACATAATTATGAGTGTTAAAATGAGGATAATATTTATGCCATCTTGTGAGTTGTTGTGAAGACTAGCTATAATAAAATTTAGTAGGAAGCAAAAAGGTGGCGATATACCTTTAATCCCAGCATTCTAGATCGCAAGTCTGAGCTGGGCCTGGGCATTTAACAATCTAGGAGAGTCTTCTTCAAGGAACATCATTAATTAATTAAACTTTTAAAAAACTAAGGACATTGCTTGGTGAGAAGGCGTTGGCTCAATCCTCAATATTACTAAATAAAAAATAGTTAAGTAGATAGTAAAAAGCTTAGAAGGTCCTTCAACACAGTATACGCTATAGAAAGACCAGCTTGCATCAGCCTGCACCTGTGCACTGCCTGCACCTGTGTACTGCCCGCACGATGCCAGTCATTTTTCTAGGGAAACATTGGTCACAAGAAAGAGTGGGACATCAATAAGAATGTGAAAATTTGTCAAAACAAATCCTTCTCTACTGGAAAAACAACATAATAACCTAGTTGGTGACTAGAGAGTGGAGTTAAAGAATTATATAATTTGGAATATTGACATCTATATTCATATTTGATGAAAATAAAAATTAATAATTAAAAACTTTGAAAGATTTGTCTTCATAGAAAATATTTTTGAAAAATATTAGAACTTCTAAATCTTGCAATAAAAGTAGGTGTTTTCTTTTAACAATATATATTGCTTTTGCGTATATGGTATATAACTATGTATTTGTGTCCCCAAATTCCAGTAGATCTCATGATATATAGTCATGGAGTTGTTGCAAATAAATTGTTTCTTATTTAACTTTTAAACAGTTTGTGATGGAAATTTGAGCATGAATTTCTGATTTATGGATCCCAGTCTCTTCTGAATATAAATTATTTATACTTAAAAGGAAATTAATAAAAAAGCAATATTGAATTACCAGGTGAAATAATGCAATTGTTAAAAAATACGTAATCCACAACTGAAAGAAACATTAATGTTACAATACCTGAATAAAAGAAATATATGTCAGCCAGTTTACGCTTATAAAAACTAGCTCAAAACACAACTAGCTATTATTTTGTAATGGAATTAGTGACCTTATTTGATTTTCAAAATAGCCCTTGACCTAAATCCACTTTTTAAAACTACATAGCATGAAAATAGGACATTATGAACTCATAGCGCTATGAGTTAGCATTAAAACTGTTTTCTGGAGGAAAGATAAATCACCAGAACAGTGAACTTTTATTCATGTATACTAATTTTTCAAAATTGAAGGTGTTTATTTAATATCACTTTTAGTACTTCAATGAACTCCATTCACTTAAAAAATGTAATGTCAACTTCATGCAGACATTATTTGTTCACTGAACAATCTAAGGTAGATTTACATGACTTGAAACTCAGAGTTTTCATAGGTAATCAGAAATGTTTTTGCCTTCATTAGCATATTGTTAGGCTTTGCATTTCTATCTGAAAAACTGTTAGAGAAAGAAAAGAAATTTGGGGCTATAGAAACAGAATGTTTTTAAATAGTGGAAAATGAATGTTTACCTATTCTATTTTATCAAAGTGGTCATAACAATTCATAATTTTCTCATTAAAAATCCTTAAATTAATATGACCATTAACAGAAATAAACATAATCATAGGATACACAACTTATTAGTAATATATATATATATATATATATATATATATATATGTATTTACAGAACAGAAATATATTTTTAAAAGCACAAGAATGCTTCACTGTAGCTGGAGCATTTTAGATTATGAGTTTTACCTAATAAACTAGTTAAATTTGCAACATTTCATTAGCAGACTAAAGGATATTTGGGTTCATTTATTGAATAACACTAATAAAACTATTACTTTCAATCTTACAGTAGGAAATCAGCTCTGAAAGACAACTAATTACTTTCAAAATTAAAAGTACCTCATTAAATGTATCATAAGAAAAGAATTAAATGAGGCTTTTGGGGGATGCTCTAGATCCAAACCACAACAAGGACTGACCCCATCTTCTTGTAAGAAGTTGAGTCAAGTTGGATTAAGGGCATAAACGTCCTCAACTATGACAACCACCGTAAGTATTATACCTGCTGTGACTTTGTTTCTGAATTCTGAGGTACTGGGACTTGTAAACAAGGAATACAACACAACCTACCACATTCATCTGTATTGGTTCATGTGTACAGAAAAAAATACCCTGGCTCTAAATTTAGGGCAATTTCAGGGGGTAGCAAAAGTCGTGGATGACTCAAAAGTCTTACATGTACTCTTCATGGCTTGGTTGAATAACAATACTCTCTTGAACATGGAATCCATGATCTAAAATCTTACAGCTTTTATTAAGTTCTAGTCTCCAAACTTTGTGCTTTTCTCTATAACAACAACTTTGGAGATGTTGTGAATAACAGCTATCTGTGATGGACAACTCAAGTCCACCTAGTTGCTGTTGAACTGTACTTAACCCCCACTGAAATGCTGCTCATTAGCACTACAGAATGATAAGATATTTGTTAAATTTATTTTATTACTATTCCTTTCAAAAGGAAAGTACAGATACTCATAATGTAGCATAGACTAATTTCAGAGAATAGATCTTTTTTTTAGTGTAATAAAATCCTGATTTGGCAAACAAGAAACCAAATTGCCATTATAAATGCATGTTCCAATCTCACTGTAGTTCTGAGGAGTATTTTTTGATGTAAAATAGTCATGGGAAAAGTAATAGCACTAAAGTGTTCTCATTAGGAAGAAGATTTAATATCAAAGACAGGTAATTGAAGAAATAGTTAAACACATCATAAGTATAAATGCGGCTAAAGGTGATCCATCTCCCCAGTGGCTGCATTCCAAAATGGATCACCATATTAATCAAACACATTCCATTACCTGGGCATTAACCAAGAGGCTAGTATTTTAAAATAAGATCCTACCTCAGTGATAAATGGGCCTCCTATCTAGAATGGAATTAATGTAGTATGGCTGTAGCTGAACATCACATTTATAGCTTACAGATTCAAATTTTAAAATCAGCAATTGTTCTCAGAAGTAGAAACATAAATGGACAACAAATATATGACAAAATATTCTGTATCTTTAGTTATTTGAGAATTACAAATCAAAATTGCCCTGAGGTTCCATGCCCCAGTAAGGATGGATATTTTCAAGAATTCAGCAAACAACACTTGAGGATGAGGAAAAAGGAACCCTGCTGCATTGCTGGTGGAAATGTAAACTACTCCCATTCTATGAAAATCTGTTTGGAAATTCTTCAAAAACTTAAAAACAGATATTCCATTTGATCCAGCTATACCTCTTTTAGATATCTTCCCAATAGAAGTAAAAGCACCATATTACAGAAATACATGTCTACTCACGTTTGTAGCAGCACAGCTAATAGCTAAATCATGGAAGTTGCCTAAAGGTCCTTTAAAAATCAATAGGTAAAGAAATGTAATATACATATCACATTCATATATATATATATATATATATAGTATATGGAGTACTACTCTTTCACAAAGAAAGATAAATTTGAGTCATTCATGGGAAAATGGATGCACCTTGAGATCATTATGCTTAGTGAAGTGAATAAGACTCAGAAGACTAAATATTGCATGATTGCACTAACATGAGAAACCTAAAATTTAACTAAGTAAAAGAGCTAAGTAAGAGAAGTGGTAGGAAGGGATAGATTTGTGAACAGGAACATGAGAGGTGGAGGGGAAAGAGAGGGAAACAGAAGAGGAAAAGATGAAAATAATTATTTGATACGCATGAACATCAGTGGCTTAAATTTAATGCAACCTTTGCTCATATGTAACTTTGGGATTGTCACTTTTCCTTTGTTGATATTTACACAAGACAATTTAGACAAAACTGGCTACCACATCATCTATGTAAGTTAGATTCACGTTAAAGGTATTGCTTCTTACAGCATTAAAAGAGCAGTGCAATCATAAGCATTTTTTCAGTAATATATATATATATATATATATATATATATATATATATATATACATATATGTAGAGAGAGAGATTTACTTCTTTAACTTCTTTGTCACATATGCTTACATTCAAAACAATAATCAGTCTGAATTTACCACTATGTATGCCATTTTGAAAAATGAAATTTATAGTTAAACATCCTGAAGTAACACTAAACAGGTACTTAACCCAACTACCTCTTGGAATTATTTTTACCAAATTATTCCATATGTGCAATTGTGTCTTATTTTTATGGGATTTCAAGAACTGATATTTCCTTAAAAAATAGTTTCTAGATGAATAGTTCTCATTGTCTGGCTTGAGAATCATGTGCAGAACTTATTAAAACACAAACACTATCCCCAAATTTCTGACTAAGTTTGGAGTGACATCCTAGAAAGTACAACATTAACAACTTCTCCAAAATTACATTCTTAGATGAAGATGATATGGAAACAACAGTTTCAGAATCATTTCGACAGGTCAGTAATTCACAAGAAGCAAGAAAAGGTGGCTTTTCATTCTAAATCCACGTCTCTCTCATTCCTATTCTAAACTTATGCTTAAGAAAAAAAATTACATATTTGGGCTATACTTGTCTCAGTGTTGCTTAATTTCTTTTGGGATATTGAAACTAAAATCAGGATAGCTATTGAGGAAAGCCTGAATTGTGGATAATAGCGCTCAGTCCCACATTGCACAAATGCTGAACATCTGAAGAAGCAAGATGCCCTTTGCAGTCAAGAGGAAAGAATCCTGCTTTGTTCTGGGCTGACAATATGCCCATTCAAGAATATTATCCAAGATATGGGAATATTTTATTTTTAACTTATACGGAATGGGCAATGACATCATCTCAGTTTAATTATACAATCTAGAGTCAAATCTAACCGTATCTATTGTTAAAGTTGTTCTCTATATAACATATACATTATTTCTTTGTAAAGAACTCGTCTTACTATTCAAAATAGTAAACTGTAATTGGTTCTTCATGATAGATGCAAATATATTTTCACTGGAGTGATATTTCAAATGTTCTCTAAGTCCAATGTAACAAGATTGACTTGAAGTAAGAGGTGGGCTCAGCATTTGCGTTTGTCAAGAAATAAAGCCTTCCATTAAGTGACACACCTGAGAAGGATAGAGTCACCCAGCCGTATGCAATAAATAGTTTTCCTGCTCTGAAAATTTGAAATTTTATCTGTAAGAGAGGATTAGGTAAAAAAAAAAAATCGCAGCTATCCCGAAGAAGATGAAACAAAAGTCCTTTTCTTTATTGTTCGTAACTTCATCTCTTCCCCTATCTGTCTGACGGAAGGATTAGAAGAGATTGTAATGCATTAACCAAAGGAGCACATTCAGTTTTGGACAAGCAAGGAGCTAGGTCAAAGCTCAATCTTCCTCCCAGGCTGTCTCTTCTTCCTCATCGTGTCTCCTATCTTTGTGTTCTGCAGAGACAGTGCTTGGGAGCAGCTAGAGCTCACGTCATCATGCCATCCGAGGATCAGAACTTCAAATGCTGTGTCCCGTCTAGTCCATTTGCCTCTGGGCGTTTGTTGTTGGCAACTGATGTTGAAGTGTCTGCCCCTTCTATATGTTGTGAATTGCTTTCTTGTGTTGGGCAAAGCATGACAATTACCTCCAGTTTTCCTCTTCTGGACACTGTAAGTTTCTTTGTATGAAGGCACAAAAGTGCCCTGTGGGTTCACTCTGCCCCCAACAGCCTAATTTTATCTTCACTGGCCATGTGCAATCTCCAAGGATACAGAAGAACTCATAGCCTTGAGAGTCGTTAGACAGTGAGGTGTCTCAGGCATGCGGTGTCAGGCTGTTTTTCTGCCTAAACCTCCTGGGACAGATTTTTTTTTCATCTGCACGTGCTCTATGTTGGAATTTGGGATCCCGTCCATGACATCCCTACATCTCCACCATGAGTCTTTCTTCTCATTACTTCCACCCAAAGCAAGGCTGGAAGATACATGCTAGAGAGCAAAGGGGCATGAAGGGAGGACAGGAGGACGGCCGCCGACGGCCTGAAGAACTAGTGGGAAATCAAGCCCTTTTTGTTTTATGAGTCCTTACCTTCGGGACACTGGTCCATACTCCACACTTACAGACGCAGACAGGTTATTGTTTTGTTTTGTTTTAATATAGCAAGGCTTTTAGAACTGTGGCTTGACTAGAGCTACAAACGTTATTTGGGCAGTCAAAGATTAAAACTATTTTGCCTTTTTAATTAATATAATTCATAACCTCCTAAAATAATGAAGATTTCTGGTTGAAAGGGTTGTTGAAATGGTCAAATTTAATGAAATTCTCTCTCAGAGAGAGAGAGAAAGAGTGAATGTATGTTTCTGTATTGAGTTTATAATGTCTTAGGGATTTTTAATTAAAAAACTGAGGATTAGGTGAACAGTCTTGGTATAATGACCATCCTCTAAAGGCTATTTTTAGTCCTTTAGAGTGAGAAGTTTAATTTTTTTGTAGCTCACCCAAAGGCATCCAGACTCAATTCCCACTACTTAAAACTGTATGGCTTTTAAACCATAAATCTGACAACGTAAATTGCAATGTGATGTGTATTTTCTTCGTCACTCAAGAACCCTTTAGAGGTCAAAGCAGAGAGGCAACTACTTTTAATCATTTTCAGAGAAGCCTGTTAACTTCTGATTTAAGATCACCTGAGAAAATGTACACATTCAGTAACTAGAAATGTTACTCAATTCCTGGTGGTGAATGATAGCTGTAATGATATAGGAATATTGATATGTTGCTGTAGACGAATCATATAGGTCTCGAGCCTTTGTTGTTTTAGTCACAAAATGCAAATTATTATGAAGAAATCTGTTAGCCTATTTATTTCATACTATAATATGATATTCTTGCTTAGTATTAAACACTTCTCATATTTTCTGGTATTTACAATAATGATATAAAAGGGAAAATGTGTTAAATTATATAAAACTGCTAATAGTACCTGGAATTAGCATATAGGTTTTCCAACACAGCTAGATATGTCTATTTTCTTTATACATTAAATTGAACGTGTCTATTTTACAAAGAAAATAAGCCAGGTACCTCTACTTTTACCATTTCTACTCAGCAATGTATTAGATATTCTAACAATTGTGATAAAGCAAGAAAAAAACAGACATAGTTGCTAAGAACAGTGTGAAGCCATGGTAGTAGAGCTATGACCTGAATTCCACCTTATTCCAAACTTGAATAATGGAAACTCAGCTAGTGGTAAGTGCAGCTAGAAACAGACAGTTCCTTCAATCAAATCTCTTCTCCTGGAATACAGTCAGATTCTGTGTGGAAGAAATGGCTCACTTGTGGTTTTGGTTTTTTTTTTTCCTACTCTAGACCAGTGTTCCTGACGTTCTAATCCAGGACACCAGTTGAGTAGTCTGGGGTTCTGTTCATATGCACAGCCACATTTCCTAGGGTAGCAGCTCTACTCAGTGACGACAGGCCAATAATACTGGACCCTAGTGGCTCTCACTGCTGCTCACACTTAGGATGGAAGTTTTACCCTAGGAAAGGCAAGCTGAGGAAAATAGAGGGAACTACCCTGCCCACTCAAAATATATGAGCACCATGGCATGAACCCACAAGATGTCAGCCGGTGTTTCTTCCGCCTGCTTCAGACCAGTACAGTAGACTCCAAATGCTTTCCTAAGGGCTAAACAGTGAGTATGTTTAAGCCAAAAGATACAGTCGGAAACGATAGAGATTAGAGTGATAAGCACTTCAGAGGAGACTGGCAACTCTATGAAATCAAGAAGCTAAGGTGTAGAAGAACTTGTGAATTCATGGAGAGAAACTTCTAAGGGTCTTCTTTACATCATGACAAGCTTCAAAGAGTAACTTCATAGGCTATTTCTTCAAAGAGGCCCAAATTTAATAAAAATCAAAATTTGAACACTATATGCCTCTTAGCATATTGAGTATTCTGTCCTAGCAATAAGGAAATCTGATAGAAATTGGTACTTCAGACGTAGGGTCATTGCTCTGACACTACCTGACCATACAACTTGGAAGCCTTTGTCATTAGTTTGTGGGAGGAATTTGGAAAGGTTTAAGGATGCTGGCTGGAGAAGTCTTGTAGTGCTTTGAGTCAAACTTGATGGGAAATTCTGACCAGAGCTCATAAAACCATAATGCTGGCAGAAGTGTGAATTGGAAAGGCCAGGTTCAAGAAGTTTCAGATAGGACGAAAGATGGTATAGGCAAGTGGGCTGAAAACCATGTGTGCTACACTCCAGAAGAAAGTTTGTCAACATAGCCCGTGTTCAAAAACTTTGCCTGAAGCTGCAATTAAGAATGGTGGGCCACTTAATCTGGTGGAGGAAATCTCCAGGAAGCCTGATGTTTAGGTGTTTCCCCCCATTTTATTGATATGTATAAGTGCAAAATTTAAGGTTTACAATGAAGTTTAGCAGTTTGTGCACCTATGTATCTTGTCAAGGTGACAAGGACTTTCCCACTCTTCTTTTGTTCCTACCCCTACCCACCCCTCCCTCCCTCCCCACCCTACCCCTCTTTTTCACTTTGTTTTTCATTTTAAGTTCTGTAAGAGTTGTGATCTGGGTCTCTTAGGCTTTTATATGTCAACAGTTTGCAGCTTTTATTTAGTCAACTCTATGGCAAAAGGCAGGAAAAAATGGCAGAGAATAATGGTAGAAAAAGTTTACAGTTTTGCCATCCTAAGAGGGCCTACAGAATGGGCAACATAGCATGGCAAAGTTAAAGAGACTAATAATAAAAAGAAGCCAAGTACTTACAATTGGGAACATAGAAAAGATGCCTTGAGGCCACCTCAAAAGTCAACAAAATTCTACCCTTTATGAACTCAAAGGCGGAAAGACAAAAGGCTTTCAAAAGTGTAGACCAGGGCCAAAGAAAAAAAAAGTCTACCACAGATCAGCTGCCTGGAGTTCAACCATCAAGGAATTCAAAGGATTCTACAGTATTTATTGAAGGGATCCAGGCTAGCAGACGTTGGCAACATCCATGTGGTCCTGTCTTTCTAGACTTGCAGAGTGTGAGAGTTACGTAGTCAAGGAGGCTGTCATCCAGATATCAGAGGAAGGATTGAAGGCTAAACCGTGGGCACCTGGGAGGCAACGTGTGAAGTCGTGAAGAAGAAGCCCAAAGTGCAGTAGGGATCTTGAAAATTCGGAAAAACCAGAAAATGCATCTTCTCCCCAGAAAAGCTGGAAGGCTGTGAGTGTATCTAGCTCAAAGGAGAGAAGATAGACATAGCCAGTGGCAATGCTGTAGGGCTGGAGCCACCCAAGCCCCTTGAAGTTCACATCTCACCATACTGTGCCCTGTGTGCTAAAAATGGAGCTGTAGGATGCAACCCTTGACAGGCTGGGTTTAAAACTTGCTTTGGTTCGATTGCCTTCTATTCCTCCCGTTTGGAATGGAAATATAGACCTTGTGTCATGATATGTTGGAAGTGCTTAATTCTTCATCTACATAGGATCTCACTATTGAGAGTTTGCTTTGCATCTTAGAGGAGACCTCGTACTTGGACTTTTTAACAGTGCTAAAACTGTTAAGACTTTGGTAACTTTTAAAAGAGAACTAAATATGTTTTCCATAAGAAGGTGGGCATGAGCCTTTGAGGGGCTCAAACACAACAGATACTGTGTATTATTGGAGGTGGGACCTGGCTAAAAGGAGCAGATGCTTGGAGGGTTGTGCCCTTTTCTTGCCCTTCCCCCTTTATTTGACTCTGTTCTGCCATGTCACAAGGATATCGGTCCCTAGCCTGGCTCCAGCCCCAGCCCTAGCCCTGACCCCAGCTCCACTTCCAGCCCTGCCTTGTGTTTCCACCATTTCCAACCTTCCCTTCTAAAACTGCGGTCTAAAATAAATCTTACCTCCCTAAAGCTGTGGATGTCAAATATTCTGTCTTAGAAACAAGGAAGTAACTAAGACATACGTCTCAATGCATTGTCAAAAACAATAGAGCAATCAGTCGGTATTATTAAAATATAATAGCTGGATATAATAACAGAAGTAGGCAATTTACAAAGAGTTCAGGAAAAGAGAAAGAGAAGAAGGGCTTTTCTAAAATCCTTATCATTCCATAGTAACTGCTCATATGCCCAACTCAGTGTCTAAATGAGAAACCATATGAGGAGATTGCACACTTCTGGGAGTAGATTTCATGCAGATAATGCAACCAAGCTGCTAAACATAAACAACAAAAACAAGAAGTCTGGGGGAGAACTCTGGTGATAGGTGGGTGATAAGATTAGGATTCAGGATATTATCTGTCATATCTAGTGTATAATAATGAAAATTTGAAGACATTTTAAAATGGAAAATATGACTCACTCACCAGGAAAAAAGACCACACAACAGAAAGTCCCTGCAAGAGCACTCAGACGGTAGATTTAGAAAAGATTTCAAGTCAATTATACATAAAAATGAAGAAAATTATTGTTAAAGAGAGACAACATCATAATGGTAGAATTAGGTGGACAATGTCACTAAATGTAAATAAAAAATAAAAAAAAATGATTCTAAAGGAATCAAGTAAAAATTCAAAAGTAAAAGGTACAAAAAAAAGGTGAAAATCTTGCTGGAGGGAATCAAAATGAACTCTGAACAAGAAGAAGAAAAAATCAATTCATAAGATATAACAGTATAGATTACACAATCTGAAAAGAGAAACATAATTAAGACAGCATCTCCAAAAATACAGAATATCTTAAGGGTATAAAATAAACAAAAAGAGAGTACAATGAAAAGGAAAGGATAAAGAAGAAAAATATTGAAAGAAATGATGACTTTAAGCTTTCCAAAAGTGATGAAAACATACAAGAAGTTTGATAAATTCTATGTTGGATAAATGCAAAGCAACTTACACATAATAGTAGATTATCTGTCAAAGGAAAAGAAAATCGTGAGAAGAACAACAGAAAAAATAGCTCTTTAGGTACAAGTGAACCCCCCAAAAAGTTACTGATAACTTCATTATTAGAAACTTTAAAATGTGGAAGCTCGTGGGATAATGTATTCATGGTACTGACAGAAAAAAAAAAATGATGTTATCTCTATGTTTTAAACTCCAAAATTACTTTTCAAAAATGACATGAAATGAAGGCATTTTCATTTAAAGAATCACTGGTAGAGTTTGCTGTTAGAGGTACTAAGAAAGCTCCTTGACTAATTGGTACGGAGCCCAAACTATTCAGATCAGACACATAAAAAAACACAAATTGCTGCTAAAGGTAATTATAAAAGATGATATGATTTCATATATCTTTTTCATTTTTCTCTTGCTTTGTATTAAAAACCTATAAAATAACATGTCTATAATTATATTGATAGGTCTGTAACAGATGCAAATGTAAAGTATTGGAAAAATAGTACAGAGAAAAGAGTGGAAGCAAAGTTGTATTTAAATAAGACTTATGTTAGTCTACTTTCTATTACTATGACAAGTAACTGAGATAATTAACCTATAAAAAGAAAGGATTGTTTTGGCTGAGAGTTTTGGAAGTTAGAGCCTGTAATTGACCATCCGCATGGCTTCGGTGTATGGTGATTGAGCACATCGTGTGAGGAGACCTGATGGAACAAAACTTCTCACTTCATGGCCTGGAGGAAAAATGGAGAAACCAGATGGGGATAGAGATCCAGCATCTCTCTAAGGACCCACCTTCCCTGCCATTTGGCGACCAAGAGATTTCCCAGGAGGCTCGTCCTCTTAAATATTCTACTATGTAATCTCACATTCATGTCATAGACAGGGGACAAAACTTTTAGCACATGGACCATTGGGGAACACTCCAGATCCAACCTACCTCACGCATGAATCCACAAGAACAAGTGATGAGAACCAGGAAATGTAAGAAGGTTAATATTGTTCAATGAGATGCATATTTTTTCTTAATCCATTTGAGCTCAGAATAAAAGTATATAATTTCAATAAAGCTTAGGGCAATGCATTTGGTCCTGTTGATTCAGACCAAACCTCATTTTACATATACATGAATGAGCAATTAGCTAATGTGGTATATTTATAATAGCATTATTCCCAGAGCACTTACCAGGCAGCTCTGGAGGTGATGTTTTTACACTTGTTCCTTTCTGAGATAAATGAAAAATAATGATTTTCTTTTCAGTTACTCATATCAGGGATGAATAAAAAGAATTAAATATGACCCAGACCATAACTATCTCATGAAACTTTAAACGAAAGAAAAAGCAAAAGAGGGGGATGGGCAGGGAGGGGGGAAGGGAGGGAAGGGAGGGAAGGGAGGGTAGGGGGTGGGGCAAAAGGAGACCAGGAAAGCCCTTGTCACTTTGACGAGAAATGTATGTGCACAAAATGCTCAACTCCATTGTAAACCTTAAATTCTGCACTTGTACATATCAATAAAATGGGGGGAAAAGCCACTTCTCCCCTTAAAAAAAAAAAGAATTTTCTAGGTCATGAATTTGTTTCAAGACACAGCATGTTGTCTAGTATCATATGTGTATTCCAAAAGAACTCTCATCAATACCACAATCTTTTCTTTTCCTTATAAAAATACATGTGAGGTTGTATGTTTGAGTCTGCACAATCATCTGGAGCCTTCAGCTAGTTAGAACAACTAACTTCATTCTTTTAGACACTTTCAACCTGTATCTCTGTTCTTTAACCAACACCTGAAAGTGAAGTTTTATATGTACACGAAACCATTCCACAAAAACAAGGCACGTATCTTTCTAGGAACTTAACACAGTCAGCTTGAATCAGGAAGAATAAGGACATAAAGTAGAAAGTGGTACACTTATCTACAGATTGTCATTTAGCATCAATGCTATGATCAGGTAAGAGGCGAATTGGACACATTCAACACATTCATATGAACCTTCTTGACTTCATTGTCTCAAGACTGAAATGGCTCGCAATATTTGGTGCTGCATTTTGTTGCCAAACTTTTTAAATGTTTATTTGATCACTGTTCATTAAACTCCTATAACACATAAACGATATACATAGAATTGGGAATACAACAAATATTTACTTTTGTCCATTATATTTATTCATGTATTCAAACATCTCGAGTATCCGTACCACTCAATGTACAAGTTTCTAACTACATATCCATAAATATTTTCAGCACTTTCTGCTTTCATAAAAGTTACAGTCTGGAAATTTGAAGGGTAGCTAAAAGCTGAAACAGAAAATCAGAAGAAAATTCTATCAGTTGCAACAACATGTTTGAACCTGGGAAATGTTATGACAAGTGAAATAATGCAGACATAGAAAGACAAATATTGCCCAACTTCACTTGTATTTTAGATGTAAAAAAAACAAATAAAGTGAGTGGAGGCAAACTGGCCGTCATCCAAGGCTGAAGGTTGAGGGGATTTGAAAGATGTTCAAACTATACAAAATTCAGTTAGAAAAGATGAATTCAGGGCGGGAGGAAAAGCTCAATGGCTACTGAACTTGCTTAACAAGTGTTCCATCCAGTGCTAAGTACCCGCGTTTGATTCCCCAGCACCACATAAGCTGGGCATGATGACGCACGCCTGTAATCCCAGCACTTGGGAGGCTGAGGTAGGAGGATTGCGGTGAGTACAAGGCCAGTCTGGGCTCCATAGTGAGTTCAGGACCAGCCTGGACTACAGAGTGAGATCCTGTCTCATTAAAAAAAAGATAAAAAAAATTTTCGTTACACTGAATGATGACTACAGTTAATATCTATGTTACATACATGAAAATTGCTGCAAGAATGTATTTTGAAAGTATGTAACACAAGAAAGTCTATGAATAATGCATATGTTAGTTTGATCAAGCTTTTCCACGATGTACACATATTTCAGAGCATCATGTCGCTCACCACAAATATAGATAATTTTAACTTGTCAGTAAATAAATAAATTAAAGCAAAAATGCTTAGAAAATAAATTAGCATGGATGGGGGAAGTATCCTACAAGAACAATTTGTGTGATTATTTCCATATTTGTTCCTTTTCTCTTATTCCATCATTTGCAGAAACTGGCAGATTCTGTACTCAACAGTCAGGGAAGTTATCAGGCCCTGTAGAAAGCAGATGACATCTTAGCTTTTACTCCTAGTGTTTATGCCAAATGAAGACACTCAAAGTTAAGAAAAATAGAGGCTGCCCTAAAATTAGAGAGAAAGTGTCCTCAAACTGGTAGAGAAAAAAAGCTTTAGGACTTTAAATTCCAGGGTAAAGAGTGCAAGACACTGATATGTGGAAACACTCTGATGATTTCATGTTTCATTGATGTATATATTTATATATTGTTTAGCATTAAAAATGAAAGTCACATTGTTACTTTTACAATATGAATGAGCCTGGACAACATTAAATTAAATAAAATAATCAGACACAGATACGTGTTATGATCGCATTTTTATGTAAAATACCAAATACTCAAGTAAGGTCATAGAGTCACAGGTAGTTTGCCAGATTCTGAGGTTGTGGGAAATAGAATGTTGTTAGCCAAAGCGACGGAGTTACAAAAGATGGACAAATTCTGGAGATCTAAAGTATAGGACGGCAACTGTAGGTAACAGTATTGTATTATTTACTTGAAATCTGGTAGGATGGCAAACTTAAAGTGTCCTTTCACTTATAAAGAAAAAGAAGAGGTACCAATTATATAGAGATGAATATTTTAATTTTCTTGTGGTGGCCATTCTATGATATATTCATGAAAACACCAATTTTTTTTTACCTTAAACATATGCAATTTACATTTGTCAATTATATCTTTAAAATTTTCATACAAACATTTCTCCAACCTTTGTTAAATACCTACTATGTGACAGAAAAGGTTGCAAAATATTTTCTAAAAATAAAAAAGATGGGATAACATTTCATTAAATGTGTATGTTAAAAGATGACTTATAAGGTAGATTTCAGACCTTCTTAAAGACTATATCTGCATGTTTTTAGGACAGAACTAATAATACTGCGAAGAGGCTTGGGATGTAGCCCTTGGGCAGAACGCCCATGCCTTAGATTTGATCCTTAGCACAGCTAGGAAAAGAGAAAGAGAGAAGAGAAAAAGAAATAAAAACAAGCAATACTGCTGAAGAAGGTTGCCTGGTCCAAGTGATACCTTGACATCTTTCTGCTATAGGATATATGGTGATTGTAATCATGATTATTGGTCACTATTATTTCTTGAGCACTGTCTTTGGAGTAGTGGGGATAAAGTCCAGGGCCTTCATACTGACCTACAACTTCAGGCCATTATTATTTCTGATTTTGAGACAAGGTCTTGGTAAATCACTAAGTTGCCACAGGTGGGCTTGAACTTGTGATCTTCCTGCCTCAGCTTCCCAGAGTGCTGAGATTACAAACACTTTACATGCATGAACTTATTAAACTTTAAAAATTTCCAGAAGGAGTTTGGAAATGTGGTCCCACACACTCATGCCTCCATGTTGATGTCAGCCCAACTTATTAGATCATTCTCATCTTGATCTACAAGCACTTAACCATAGTCCTCTGTGCTACAGCTTCCTCCTTGAAAAAAAAATTACAATGCTTTTTTTCTGAGGTTACATACATTTAATGATTTCATACATAGAAGATTGTCAAAAGTATGTCTAGTAAATAATAATTCCCACCCTAATTTTCTCTATGATTTTTGAAAGTCTTTTAATATTATTTTTATCTTGCCAAATGTCTATGAAAAAGGTTCATCTCTCATTAGCTCAAATATGCGAGTACTAATTTCCTCACCGATTAACTCAAAGAACAAGGAAGAAGTGTGGAACTGTTTGTCCACACAGCTGCTTGAATCCAAGGGTCTTTAATTATCCCATCAAAAAGTATACTAAATTATGAGTGCAAAGTCTCCTTATAGGAAAAAAATCGTCACTCATGTTTTCTTGGTGACATATCCATTAGAGAATATCAGCAGGGAGTTACTTATTTTAATTAATGATTTTATCATATTAATAGTGCTTGAATTTTTTGCATTTTTTGCACAAAGTGAATTTCTAAAGTTATTTAAAAAATACATTGTCTCCACAGTAATCACATAATATAAATGTGCCAGAAGTCACCCTGAGAATAATTTATTTGAGTCTGTAGTGAAACAGTATCTAATTCTACTTCATATACAAAAGGCTGCAGAATTTTTTAATTTTTAGCAATGCTGTTCACTTGTCAGTGATATTCTTTTCAAATCATTTTCCTCATAATATTTAGAGTTAGGAATGGAATCTAAGGGATCTCATTAGCAACAGAACATTATTTCAAAATTTAATTTCTCTCATTTGATACTTCATAGTCCCTAAACCCAATATATTTGTTAGGTATCCCAAATTCTTGCTAACCCAAAGAATAATCTTGCGAAAAAAATAAGCAACTAAAAAATTTAGAAGAAAAAATACAGTCACTTTAAATGTTTTTAAAAAACAAATGCAATTTTACACATAATATGTTTTTTCTGACATTATATAATTCATAAAACATATACGATTTGTAAAATATTTAGTGTGTGCATATACTTAACATATATACAATAAAAACATCAGTCATGTTTAAATGTGACCACACATCTGCATTCTGGTAATATAAAATGCTCATTCATAATCCCCTGGATCAGGAAAACTTGTAGATAACTAGAGATGGTCATAAATGGGGTGGGTTATTTCATTTAGTTAATGCAAGAAAAATAAAACTAGATTTGTACAATTCCTGATAAAATTATAGGAAAATCTTTTTTTCCTTTTCAAACTTTCAACTTCGCCAGAATATTCAGAGCCTAGGAGCAGAGAAGATCCAGAAAAGTGGTATTTTTAACCACTTCATCTGCTAACCCTTACGACCCAGAGATCTTGGAATGGCTTAGTTGTTTGAGAATGCAGAAGGACGAACCTGTTAATCATCACTTCCATTCTATTATGGATATCTCAGCTCCTACGATTACCCTACAAGATGGTACCGGGTGGAGGCAAGTAGTGATGGCTACAATTTCTTTAAATCAGACTGTTGATGATTGAAAGATAGCATAAAGGTCATCTAGCCCAGTCTTAAGTGAATTCCTGATCTTTCTTTAAATTTAATCTTAACCTCTAGCTATCACCTCCTGTTAGTCAGTCTTTACTCTGGTGTGAGCACTAATCACTTAAAGCTAACTTAATTCAAATAAAAAAAGCACAGTACATTTAAAGAATGCAATGTATTTCAAAAAGCTCTCTAATTTCCCTACCAGTCATTTTTGGCCAAACTTGCTCACGTATTTTTGGATTGACAAGTGACTATACAATGACTCATGTGTAATTTGCATGCTTATTCATTTCCTAAGGCACAGAAACATGCAAGTTAAGACTGTAGAATTACTTTTCTTTAGTTATTATTGTCAGGTGTTATCCAACATACCATGTGTACAAAAAAATGAAAAAAATTTATGAGAAAAAATAACTGGTCGTTGCAATGTCTATTTAAGTAAACAGTTCACATCAATTTCTAAAATTGCTTTAGCAACTGGACATTATTGCTATTATTGATGAGTTTTAGGGCAAAAACAACCTCAAATTATTTAGCCTGTGATTGAATTGCACAGTATAACTTCATTGTGTTTCAACAAAAAATTTCCTGTAACTCAGAGTCTGGGAGACATTAAGCAATTATGCATTGATTTCCTTTCCCCCCCTCAAGTAATCAATTCAATTTCTATAGCCTCCATTTTCCAAAAGACTGAAATACCCATAAGAAGATTATTTATGTGAGAATTAGATTCTGTACACTACAGAAAGCCATCAGGTATCCTTAGAATCCATATGTACCACTGCCACTTTAGCAGGTCAGGTAGTAACAAGACTTAACTCCAGTAAACATCAGACTTTTAAAAAAGAAGGAAATGCAAGCAAAAAACAACAAAGAAGACAAGGACAAAGATTTGCCAAAAACAAGAGGACTCAAGAAATGTTTGGAAAAGATGAATTCCACATATCTTTTCTAGATAGGATAAGAACATCTTACTGTTTTTAATTCTTTATTGTCTTATTATTTTTCCACACCGGAATAAAGTACCAACACCTATAATTCTCTAGGAGGCCCTTGTTGAGTAGGTATCGCATAGACTCTCTTCTCAAATGACAGGGTTATAGCTTTGAGTCCTTGATCCAAAGATGGGTAGGATCTTGCTAATTTCTGATATACCTTCAAGGCATCTTTCCTATTGTCCTGATGCTAAGTACTTGACCTCTATTTTAATGTTAATCTTACAGCACTCATGTTATCCTTTCCCCCACCTTTACAGATGCTTCCTTCTAGTAAAATTGGAAAATTTTTGAATTATCCAATCCGGCATTTGCTCCTGATTCTCACTGTAGATTTTGTTAAAAGTACCAAGAAATATCCACACTAACGCTTGAGCATTAGGCTACCTTGAAAATTTTTCCTGCCAGATCAGTTAGCCTACCACTCTCACGTTAATCTCAAGTCTCCTATAAAAATCTCAGGGCATACAAAAATATTGACAAATTTTATGCCACAGAGCAACACACACATAGCCTCCTGTCCAACTGTCAGTGAAGTTGCTACTGACTGAAGCCTCCTAAGCCTAGTTTTTACTGGTCACATTCCTTTCAGCATCTTGGTCTTCAGAGCGCTGACCAATATTTCACATCACACACCATTCACAACATTCTAGAACTTCTCTAGCCCGCATCTCCAAACCTTCTTCTCTTGCAAACCAGTTCCAAAGACTTTCAAACCAAATAGTCTGGTGCAGTCACAACAATAGTCCCATTCTTGATACGAATTTTCTGTCCTAATAACTTTTCCATCTCTGGCGTAAAAACCTAATACCTATAAATGAAAGGAGAAAAGGTTTTGGCTCGCATTTTTAGTGGGTTCAATCCATTATTGTCTGGCTCTGAGGTAGAAATAACATGGTAAAAGGAGGAAAGCTGCTCAACCTGTGGTGGCTGGGAAGCAGAAATGGAAGAAGATGGAGAAAATAATATACTATTGATGTTAGTTACCCAGAGACCTATCCCTTTCAACCAGATCCCACCCAAAACATGAGAATTTGGGGGGGAGGGCATTTTAGATATTAACTACAATTTTCATCATGCATATTGATTAGATATTTGTCTCTGACCATAAGAAACTATAAAATTTCAGAAGTGAAGGACTTAGAGTTTACCTAGTCTCAAATACCAGTCTCCATTACTTAGCTAGAATTCACATCACAGAAGGCAGGGACACCTGTTAAATTTTTTTACCTCCTCCTCCTCACATTGTTTCAGGGTCTTGGACACTATAGAGATTTAAAAATACTGTAATCTCTGTGGAAGTTGTTTCCTATCTGAGCATTGACATCTCTTTGCTGTTGTAGTCATTTCAAGGCACAAGTAAAACTACTAAGCTCATGAGACAGTAGCATGAGTCTTATTAGACCACAGTCCTTTTCCAAGTCTTCCATAATACTATAATACTTGGCTCAACCAATATAAAAAGTTTCTTAGAATAATACAGTACTGGCAAGTGGCAAAGAAACTCATGTTATGTTGTTTCCAAAGTCATATGTATAAAGATCTATAGCTATCAATCAGTTCCTTAATTAATAAGCTCCAGGTACAGGCAAATTTCTAGCTGTTTTAGTCGTCATTATTTTACTTAAACTCACAAATAACAATAGAAGATGTGAATACCACCCACTTGAAAAATATTCATTATGACAAAACTAGGTTGTCTTCTATTCATCTAGAAAACACTTCATGCATACCTACTATGTGTTAGACTCTGAGGATGTAATAATTCAAAAATCCTTTCCTCACCTCAGAGTTTACTTGCTAGTGCATTTTTAAATAAAATGTTCTCTGCATGTGCTAACTTATTAGATAAAAGAATCTCTGCAAACAATGCCTGAGGAACTAAAAGTCATACACAGTAGAAGAGTTTAGTGAAAGGGAGTCATGAATTCCCATCGTCTGCAGTTCAAAAGACGGAACAGTTTCCCAGTTTCCTTGGCTGAGAGTCTCTCTCTCTCTCTCTCTCTCTCTCTCTCTCTCTCTCACACACACACACACACACACACACACACACATGCATGCAGACACACACAGAGGCTCACCCATATCTGGAGTACAGTACAACTGCATTCACCATTATCACTTCTATCTGGGAGGCTACCTGCATCTTTCACTGCTAGGCTTTTTGTGCCAGATGGTCTTCGGTGATGCACTGGTGTCACTGGGTCACTGATTTCTGGATAGGCCATTAAGAGATTTCAGCTCTCAGAAAAATCAGGTATATGACTATGGAAAAAAATAGCCAGGCTGTAATTTTGACATATTCCTGTCACCAATTTTCAGCTATAGTTACAAAGGATTGGCTTGAGTAAGTCCTTATTTTATAGCAATAAACAAAAAAAACCATGTGATATCTGTATTTACTGTTTCACACTGACTCTTATTTTGCAGGTTGTCTCTAAAGTAGGACAGCTGGGATTGGGGCCGGCCTCTGTTCTTTTTAGAACCTCGGTGCCTTGAAAGAAGAGTGTTTTATTGGACATGTTTTCTGTCTCATTTGTCATTTTTGCCCTTGGCTTGATTGTTTTCTTCAGGCAACCAGTTTTTTTTTAAGGGACTTTCTAACTTGACACTTCATGAGTATAGATGTGTCAAGTTGCTGTTTGATCTTTCCTCAGTTGTATGTCTTTCCTGTCCAGTTCTGATGGAAAATCTGACATTCACCGTGATCACACTATAATTCTGACATGGGAAATCTAGCTGAAAAGAAAAGTATTGTCTCCACACAACCTAGAATTTCTGCCTCTTCTATTCATAAGACAAATAAATGGCCAGGGTCATTCCAATTTGCAAAGTAGAGCCAGGAAAAGGTGGCATGTGGGGCTG